>NQII01005936.1:9425-32430 GCA_002778355.1 Clitarchus hookeri
CGTATCACTGCCGAATGAACTACTAACGGATGCGACGGACTATCGCAAGTCCACCTTTTATCACACTGATTCTTGGGCAACTGCCATTAAGATATGAGCAGCAGTGGTCAACCAGCATTAGTGGTAAATGAGTTTCGAGACAAGCTATTGCAGTTCGACCGGCTAGAACCTCAGATGCACGAAAGCCAGGGAGGGTCAAACGAAAGGCAAGGTAGTAAACGGCAATCACACATGTATGCTAACTGGTACAATAACGAACAACACGACCGACAGACTAACAACCCGCAAGGCGCGCGCATGAACATGATCACTACTGGAGTACAATGGGGCTGCACTTATTTTAACGGTCAACCATGGGGTTAAATGATAAAGAAAGAACGAGGTTAGAAAAAAACAATTGCGATTTCGCTCTGTACGCGCTGATTTATGAGGCCGTATTTATTGTTAATTTTCTAGATTGCACTCCGCTACACTTCACTAGCAGTTGTAGTTATAGCCAATTCACGGTTACTTCACACTTTTCTGAAGCCATGCTAAAGTTTTACTTTTGGTTACCGATTACGTATCCTTCCGCTACATGTAAACATAAACACTGCCATGCGACTTCTAGGGCTGCGTTCCACTTGGTACTGACAGCAGCGGAAATTACTGACGAGCGTTCCTATACATACTGATTCTTCTAATCAGTAACTGACGAATGGGGTTGTGGCGTCTGGGTTGGAGGCTATACTTTCAGCTGAAGCTACTGACGTGCAGGTCAGGCAGTCTCAGTAAAAGCAGACGACGCAACATGGCGGCGATGGATAACGAGCAAGTTACGTCGTTGTTATCTGCAAAATATGCAGGTGGAAACTATATTTCCACATTATTCGATCTCATCATCAATTGATAAGTCTAAATAAGACGAAGATGAATAGAAAAAAATATCCATCTCTGTTGACAACATGAACTAATGCTTCACCACGCATAGTAGATGCCATTATTCCTGCTGAAAACTCTGCGAGTAGAAGTAACGTTAACTCTGCTGACTGCTGACGAGTGTTCCACCTGGTTCCACTACTGAGCGCTACTCATTGCGGATTTTTGCCGATGGCGTTCCTTTTGGTATGTTACTGGTCAGCACTGTTAGTACCAAGTGGAACGCAGCCTACATTTTAACTGTCAAATGCTTTGTTTACTTTTTTCAGCTGTTCAAAGAATTTTATCGTATTACGAAAACCATTTAGTACGAACGTTCATAATTTAGACCTATGATCTAATTTACGTCAGCTTTATGACTTTTTAACAATGTCTGTATTGACGCTAGTTCTTACGGTTATTATTTTACATTCTTAAAATATTTGTTATACGCGATATNTTTAACAATGTCTGTATTGACGCTAGTTCTTACGGTTATTATTTTACATTCTTAAAATATTTGTTATACGCGATATTGCACATTACACATAATACAAGTTAATATTTTGTTACGATTGTGTTTAATCCTGTTACAACTGCGAGGGAAAGAACTGTAGTATTTAACATCTTGTTATTGATATGTGTTTTGTGTTATTTCGTTAAAATTACGGGCCCAGTTGGAATGAAAATTGAAACGAAGGAAAACTAGTCCAACGAAAAGACACATTAAATTCAAGCATGCAACTCGTAACACTTATTTTTTTGTACGTAGCAGCGACAAACTTAAAAGATAGTGGTGAAAATGCACACAGATAGGCCTACCGTAACTTTTATTCCGCCCATCATTATTTCTTTGCACAGGTACTTTATTTTTACTAGGTTTATTAAATTATTTATTTAAAATTTTCTGACTGAGCTTAGAAATTTTTTGGGATTGTGGTAACCATTCCAATCACAGAAACGTAAGCACGTTACACAGTTGTGTTTCAAAAACCTAGCGCAAAGTTACAAAGTTGTGATAAATAAACAGTCGTGACTTTCGAATAATTAATATTGTCATAAAAACAGTTTACGGTTAAAACGTATAAATTTCGCACGTCCAATGTTTTNTTGCCATTCCACACACTTACATACTGGCCCAGCGTATGCAACAATACCATTTCACCTGCAGTGGTTACGACACACGTTACAATATGTTATATTTATTCGTACCGTGGAAACACAGCTTTATCGCAACTTCTTCGTTACTTGTCTAGATAGGTTTAAAAACACAATGTGTACAAACTTGATGTGGTAACTTTAAGTATTATTCGCAGGAAGAAAAATTAACACTTTGTTCGGCAAAAAGCAGTACGCCATGCTATTTCACCGCTTCTGCCAACTTCGGATTTGTAACCGTCCCGCCATCACATCTAAATGTAATAAGTATTCAAAGATTAAAAACTCGTTTCAATTGTAAATTACAAATTCACAGAGTAATTACAATTGTGATGTGAATATGTATGCCGTAATAGGCATTACATATCGCATTTTACTGACTGTATTCTATACAGAATGGTAAAATTTGGGCGGTCAGATTTACCCCATGGTCGGAATATGCCCACTTGACCCTATATTGATAAAACACTTTGTGCCCTTTGAAGGGAATAACCTTGCTACAATATATCATATTATTAAGAGTTTTTTTTTCCTTAGTTTACCGACAATTTTCAGGGTATTAAAAATTAAAAAACTATTTTGTAGAAATGTAGCCTGAGCAAAGATGGACAAAGTGTTTTTTTTTTGTTTGAAATATATGTCGTGAAAGGTGGCTGATATACGCCTAAAATCATTGAACATGTAAAACCCTATACTCTTTGTTGGCCGGTTCCGCGCTAGGCAGTCGCGTTAAGGGCATTGGTCACCAAAAGATTCATAACTTGTACGAAACTCCTTTCAAATTGTAGACATTGCTTACAAGTACGTATTCTTTCCTTGCATATAATTTTTTTAATTGTATAGTTTTTGCATTAAGGCATGTCAAAATCACAATAAATTTTAATGTTTTTGGGATGTATAAATAAAATAAACAAAATAAGTTAATGAAATTTAAATAAGGATGACTGAAAGGTTACCCCTTGATTAGTTAAAGCTGTGTATATGAAAACTTATTTTTCAGAAATAAAAAACATGCAAAAATTTCCTTTTTAAGCAACTAAAATAAACGTGAAAACTTTTCATAGCGTGATTTTATAGATATCTTGAAGTAACTCATGGTATTTTAGTTGAATGTGAATTATCTAATTTCTCTAAGTGATTTAGTTTTTATTATTTGTACGTCCTAAAAACACTAAAATTGTGATTTTGAGAGGCCACTGTGTAGAAAATATGCTGTCTAAAATTACGTTATGTGAGGGAGTAGTAACCGTCACTAGTGTCTACAAGTTGAACAGCATTTCGTGTGTGTGTGTGTGTGTGTGTTTGTGTGTATGTATATATATATAATGGATTTTTCTGAGACCACAGTGCCCGTAAGGTAAAGGTTGCAAATCTAAGAAAAATCTACAAATATTTTTATTACTGTTTTGTGCAGATTAACGCGAAAGATGTTTTGACAAGTCTACATTTTCCTGGAGACAATCAACATGTGTGTGTTGTGAGAGTTTGGTTAAATCTACCCATCCCTGGAGATATAATACACCAATACGTGTCTTCCCTGGGGCAGATGGGATATTTCAGCAGGGTAGTGCGACGTATCATAAGGACATGATTGCTCGGGAGTAGTTGGAGGAGCACCACCAACACTCCAAAGTTCTCCCTCCCACGTAAATTTCCCAAACTTGAACCACTTCAAGCCGCTTTGTGACCTTCTTATCATCATGTTTGCTGTGTGGGTCTTCCACCACGCACTCTTCAGCAGTTGTCGGATGCACTGTTATCGGCATGGTCTCATGGTTATTACAATCTGACTACTGTGCATTTTCTTACAGCAATACTAGTCGTAACAACTTGAAATAGGGATTGTATACACATCAATTAAAGCAACAGGGTTTTTTTTTTCNTACAGCAATACTAGTCGTAACAACTTGAAATAGGGATTGTATACACATCAATTAAAGCAACAGGGTTTTTTTTTTCAGTTAGCTGGTTTTTACACGTTGTACTTACACTGATTGTTATGTTAACTTAGTGAAAGTTATGTTNTTTTTTTTTTCAGTTAGCTGGTTTTTACACGTTGTACTTACACTGATTGTTATGTTAACTTAGTGAAAGTTATGTTATTTAATTGAATTGTTTTATTATGTAGTTTCTGCATCATTGTTGTTGACTCACGTATATTGTGTATCGTTGTTGCTTGAAATTAATTATTCATATGTTTACCAGTGTCGGCTTTATATCGGCAATGCTCTTTATGGTGTTTGTTTTGTCATACTTGAATGTAAATAATGCCTTCTTTTTAAGAACTTGTCAACAGTTAAAGTAAAATCTATGTTAATATTTTGTTAATGTAAATAATGGATTTTTTATTAGCTGTTCCGCTTTCATATTTAAATGTACATGTTCACGGGGGTTATTGTTAAAATTAGAATTGATTAATCATGAGGATACTCGTGACATTGTTGGTTGTGCTCCAGTTTCGCGGTAAATCCTGACGAACTAGCTGAACGTTTTATAGATGTCACCATGATCAGTAGCTACGCACACCTGTTTTGGTTCAGCGACGCCGGGAGTGTTGAAAAGTTGTGGTAGCAACAATGATTGAAGAAAAATTCAGTGTTAATAATAGAATATATGTGTATGTGTTCGGGAACAGGAAAATAAATATTTTCTTAGCTATTTTTTCAAAGCAAATACGTGTAAGCTTTTGATAGTACCTTTCTACTGTATATGTGCATGTGTTTATGTATGCACGTGCATCCTCACAAAACGCTTGAACACTTCAACCAAATTTAACCAGGCTCGGTACATTTGCAATAATAACAACCAAGTTAAAGAGTTTTTNAACGCTTGAACACTTCAACCAAATTTAACCAGGCTCGGTACATTTGCAATAATAACAACCAAGTTAAAGAGTTTTCGACCACGTCATGTGTTTACCTCGAAACTGCTGTAATTTTAAAATGTTGGGTGCTACGATATATTACATCGATTCAAACCACATATTTTATTCTGACACTTTACCATTTAAGCACTGAAGAANTTGGGTGCTACGATATATTACATCGATTCAAACCACATATTTTATTCTGACACTTTACCATTTAAGCACTGAAGAAGCAGTGATATGCCTATCATTATTGTTTATCTATTTCTCAACATAGTGAAACTTGAAAATCTGTATAAAGCATTCGCGCCCTATCTTTAAATTTAATCAAAATTCCTGCCAAATATGGCAGGCACTTATTTACAGAATGAAAACAAAATTATGAGTGGCAACTTTTGCCAAACCCTGTTACTTTGCCACCTTCGCTACACTTGACGGGGGATCTCTGCTTTTGGGGATTGACTGTTTCCATGTTTCGGAAAACGACCAGCACATGTAGACAGAAATATGCGCCACTCTGCTTCCGTCAGTGTGGTCAGTTAAAAGGGGCAATACTATTTTGTGTTTTTTCTTTGGTAATAATGTCTTGGGTTTGTGAAAGTGGTGAAGTCGGTGTGATCATCATTGCAAAATATAATCCGAAAATGACTTTTATAGGAGCCATCCGATCTGCTTGGATACAAAACTTAAGGAAAGAATCCCTACAAGCAGCCTTGAAGGACGCTGGTATTCTCTACAAACTGGAGGAAAGCATAGATGTATTGAGACAGCTGATGCGGGACTTTGTGAGGAAAGGTGGAGCTGCTGGTACAACCGAGGGTGAGTCCATTCCAATTTTTAAAGTTGTCAAGAATTTCCATAGTTCTTTTGGTGATATAGTCTCCCGGCAGTGAAACAGTAACTTTAACATCTGTAGTGAATTTATTAATTAGTATGCAAAGCTGGTGTCACTTAAAGTTTGCGACGCGTACGTAATACATTCAGCCATTTTACTGAAAGTTCCAGAATCATAGTTATACGTTGTAGGTCAGGCTATTCATGAACGTCTGTCATTTAAAGAAATTTGTCAAATAATGCTGAATCAGGCAGGTGCATCTGTAGCCATTTTATGGCATTGTATGAAAATATGGGACAGAATACAACATCCCGGTGAGTCCATGCAAGAGTTTTTTTATGAAAACCGTCAGGGTAACAGATGTATTGGGTGTACCGTGTGAGGAATCGTATTTGGTTTAAATACATTTTCTCAATTTATTGCCTGGAAAACAACAAATATTCTACCTTTGCGAAAAAAAACCACAGACTCTTTAGGAACTGTTACAATTAGTCACGCAAGNAGTTCCAGAATCATAGTTATACGTTGTAGGTCAGGCTATTCATGAACGTCTGTCATTTAAAGAAATTTGTCAAATAATGCTGAATCAGGCAGGTGCATCTGTAGCCATTTTATGGCATTGTATGAAAATATGGGACAGAATACAACATCCCGGTGAGTCCATGCAAGAGTTTTTTTATGAAAACCGTCAGGGTAACAGATGTATTGGGTGTACCGTGTGAGGAATCGTATTTGGTTTAAATACATTTTCTCAATTTATTGCCTGGAAAACAACAAATATTCTACCTTTGCGAAAAAAAACCACAGACTCTTTAGGAACTGTTACAATTAGTCACGCAAGTAGAATTAACGATTGGCGATTGTAACTGGAAACGTATTATGGCTACCGAGGCGAAGCTAAAACAGCAATGTAAAATCTGCTTCTGTGCTGGTTACACTACAGAGAAGTGTATTTTCAATAGGGGAGAAGGGAATTTTGTACAGCAAAAGGAGGTACAGGACTCTGGAAAATAAGTACCGCAGGAAAATGGGGAATAACGGGCAGGTAGCAGTGACAAAGAAAATAAAATGACCGGTTTTCAAAAATCTGGAAAAACGGTTATTTTTTTCAGATGTGGGAATCTGGAGAATTTCCAATTTAAGTGTCCTTAGCGGGGGGAAAAAAAACCCCCACTGGTATTGGTGCTGTTGCGTAGACAAATTTAAACAATAGGCCGGGTTTGCTGTTTGTTCCTTTCATGATTTGTGAATTGAAGGTATCCGCTGTAGTTAATTCAGGGACGTCCGCGTCTTTAATGGGTAAAGAGTTTGGTAGTAAAATTTTGCGTGACACGCCCTTAGGTACTGTACAATTAAAAAGGGGAGAATCGATGGTTTTTTATCTTGCGGATGGAGATTTTATTAAGTCAAACGTTGTTGCTGTTGTTAAAATTAAAATCAAACATTTTTCATGGAAGGTACATTTTATAGTAAATTAGTGAAGATATTTGGGCGGCTCTTAACAGCGAGGTTTGAGAGCCGATAAGGGTGATTGAGGTGAGTATGGAGGAGCGCCGGAATAAAAGGGCGGGGAAAACTGGAGATCCCCGAGAAAACCCGCCGACCAGCGGCGTCGTCCGACACGATTCACACATGCGAAAATCCGAGAGTGACCTGGCCGGGGATTGAGCTCGGTTCGCCATGGTGGGAGGCGAGCAGGCTAACCGCTCAGCCACCGCAGTCCCTTACATTTTAGAGTATATGAAAATTTGTCGCATGATATTACATGAGTTATTGAGTTTTACGGCAGTACATGAGCTTGTATTGATGTGGCGAATTAATGATTAAAGTTTGTGTTTTCTGCTAATACTCCTATCAGGTTTATGACTAAGCCATCGAAATGCCTTAAAATTCAGATACGGTATTGCAAGAGCTGGATAAAATAAAAAATTAATATAGCGACGTGGTTATGTTTAGGTTGGGACATTGCACTGGGGTTTCGATAGTCTTGCAGGAACAAGGTATAGTTGAAGAGTCAACTTGCGTGTATACTAGTCCGTCATTTTGTTGCCGAAAAAAAAAAACCTTGCCAATACCGCCTGATTTGCGACTATAGAAAAATCAATCACAAATTGTATGTTCTGGTCATGAAATCAGTTCTTCAACATTTACATAAAGCTAAATATTTTAATATTTTATTTTTAAATACCACGTTATTTGCAGTTTGAATTACATCCTCGATATAAGGAACCGTTAGCCTTTAGCATACTGTGGAGTCATACCAGTGGACATGATTGCATATTGGCGTAAATTTTGGACCACAAGCTATGTCACGAG
The DNA here is from genome assembly GCA_002778355.1 of Clitarchus hookeri. Taxonomy (NCBI): domain Eukaryota; kingdom Metazoa; phylum Arthropoda; class Insecta; order Phasmatodea; family Phasmatidae; genus Clitarchus; species Clitarchus hookeri. Next base: position 17,498 of record NQII01005936.1, read on the forward strand.
TGTTAAATCACGTGTTGGGAAAGTAAATTTTTTATTTCGTCTTTACTTACATTTATGACATTTGCATTAGCNCCTTGTCAATACCGCCTGATTTGCGACTATAGAAAAATCAATCACAAATTGTATGTTCTGGTCATGAAATCAGTTCTTCAACATTTACATAAAGCTAAATATTTTAATATTTTATTTTTAAATACCACGTTATTTGCAGTTTGAATTACATCCTCGAAATAAGGAACCGTTAGCCTTTAGCATACTGTGGAGTCATACCAGTGGACATGATTGCATATTGGCGTAAATTTTGGACCACAAGCTATGCCACGAGTGTTAAATCACGTGTTGGGAAAGTAAATTTTTTATTTCGTCTTTACTTACATTTATGACATTTGCATTAGCGTTCGCCTAACATACGTCCAGATTGATTTAGACGCCTTGAGGAAAGCAGGTTTAGCAGTTAATCCTCAAAAAAAAAATCAGTGTGCAGTACAGTATGTTCGTAATTTATGGTTTATCATTTCCGAAGTGAATTTGTGTACCGATTCCGAAAAGATAAAGGCTGCAATAAGTTTTCCACCGCCGAAATATTTGAAAGGGTTAAAAAGATTCTTAGGAATGGGTTAACAAATTTGCTTGTTTTACATTTGCCGAATTTTTAGGAGGAATTTTTCTTGCATTGTGACGTTAGTTCTATAGCCGTGGGTGCCATTTTGAGTCAGAAGAAAAATGGTAGTTTTGTTCCGATAGCTTATGCTAACAAATTATCAACACAGGCTGAAAGAAAGTACACGATACAGGATTATTCAATTAAGATGTTCACCCCAAATATCTTCTGAGCCACTGAAGGTATCGAAATTTTTATTCGTAAATGGCACTACGGGGCTCATAAGAGAGAGTATATGTCTGTTTCGAGATGCAATTAATTACTGAAATACCGATATCAACTTTGGTTCTTTAAATGGGAAATATATTAATTTTCTCGCAATAACTTTCTTGTTATTTCAAGTGTCTGTATGTAGAAGTGATTGTGACTGTTTGCGATTTTTATGGCGGGCAGATGCGGACTCCAGGAAGGTGCAAGTTTTCCATTATTGTCGTTTTGTATTTACAGTGAACTGTAGGCTATCTATTCACTTGGAAAAGATATTTTTTGAGCCTGGGCATATAGCAGAAAAACTCAAAAGGTAATTTAATGTGTACAACTGTGTGACATCAGTGAGCAGTGAAGAGTAAATAAATAGTTTTGTTCTTGGTGTTTCACATTTGATGGAAACTAACATGTTTGACTTGCGAGAGTGCGAACATACAGTACTAAAGCCAGAGGAGGTAAGCAGTGAGCCCTTGATGGCGCTTGAATTGTTGTGGGATAGGCAAAAGTATCTACTTTCCTGTTGTGTAAATGAACTAGACAAATCTGGGGCATCCTTAATGAGGAGAACCATTCTGTTAGTAACACAAAGGATGTTTAATTCCATTGGTTTTTCCTGCCCAATTACTCTGCCCCCAAAACTGTGGTTGCAAAAAAGCTGAAAGAGCAAGGTGAGCTGGGATACAGAAGTGCCAGAAGACCTCAAAGTGAAGTTTCTTAGTTGGTGGAAGATCTGTTTAAATTATCTGATGTGAAAATCCTCATGTGTGTTTCGCTCCCATGCAAAATGGGGAAACGAAGCCTACATACATATTTTCTGTGATGCTAGACAGGTTTATTGTGCAGCAGTGGTGTACATGAGAATGAACAATACGGGGTAGCTCTAGCTTGTGTTCAACTGGTACTAGAAAAATCGAGAGTGGCCCCATTGAAGAAATTTACAATTCCATGGTTGGAACTGTTAACCTGTTGCATTGGAGTACTATCTACTCGGTTAGTAAAAGAAAGTATGGATATGCTGGATGTACCTGCATATTTCTGGATAGACTCATCAACTCTAACCTTTCATGGATTACAAGAGAATAGCCAAGGAGAATATTGGTCACCAACAGAGTAAAAGAGATACGTTCGATAACCAATGCAGAGGACTGGTGGCATATTCCAGGATGCTTCAATCCAGCTAACCTTCCTTCTCGAGGATGTTCAGTTGGTTAACATTCATGGAGAAGGAGACAGTGAGAAGGTGTCATTTCTTATTGCTGCAATAGAAGAAGCATGGTACTTGAACTACTTTTCTAATTATAGAAGGGTATTGAGATTGGTGACATGGATTTTGATATTAAAAGAAAATGCTCGCAGGATGCCTGTAGAATGACAAAAGGGAGAGCTGTCAGCAAATGAAATGCTAGCAGCTGAGAATATACTTGTAAGAGTTGTTCACAATGAAATATTCCGACAGAATAAGACAACTGATCTGGAATCATAGTGTGTTTTTGAAGATTGCGAAAACCTTTTGCAGGTTAGAACAAAAATAACTTCACACAAGGACGAAGAGGATTTTCACTGCCCGATACTCCTGCCAAGTGACCACAAGATAACTGTATTTTCAACAGAATGTCCCACGCAGAAGCGATTGTCATTTTGTCTAGCCTGCTTGAGATATTCTGGATCCTGAAAGAAAGGCAGGCCATTCGCAGAGATATGTTAAAGTGTATGAAATGCATGAGATATGAAGCTAAAAGTATATCTGCTGTCCTGTGGCCTTACCTGAAGATATGGTAGGTGATGCAGCTGAATTGTAAGTCACTGACATAGATCTTGCAGTACCACTGGTTCTCAGAGACGGTTGCAAGGCAAGGATAGTTCTTGTTACATGTGCGGTGTACAAAACAATGCATTTAGAGTTAGTTATGTCTCCTAGCACAAACTGCTTTCTTCTTAGTCTTCGCAGATTCATTGCTTATCGAGGAAGGCCTAAAATTGTGTACAGTAATAATAGGACAAATTTTGCAGGTGCAATCAATTTGCTCAAAACCTTAGATTGGCAAGTGATTGAAACAGAAGTCCCTGTGCTACAGATTTAGTGGAAATTTAATCCACCCACATCTGTCTGGTGGGATGATTTGTGGGAACGTATTGTGCAACTAGTAAAGAAGTTATGGAGAAATACTTTAGGTAAAGCATCCTTGGGTTATGATGTTTTTAGTGTTTTATGTGATCGTGAGGCAGCAATAAACGAATGCGAGTGCTTGGTTATCATCTGGTTTCTGAAATAGTACCAGCAGTATTTGGTCTACCAGCAGTTCACTCTCCCCACTGAAAACTATAGTTCAGTATGGCAATACAAAATGTGTGAATCTAGGAGAAAACTGACACAATAGTCCATGTTCATGCAGGCCTACTATTTTGTTCTAGAACAAGTACTTGGCATAGAGAACGAGCTAGCAGATGTGCTTTCGCATTCCCCAGGGCCAGATGTGTGCGAAAATGACCCGGACGAGTGGGCAGCAATGTTGTCTCCTGTCAATAACCTGCAGTTCAGCACTAAAAACACCCCACTACTCTTGAACCAACTCAACACTAGTATCTAGTTGCTGCACTGTCACCACGAGTTCACAAAATGTGTTGTGAAAAAATTGTCGAGTTGTTGAAAATCGCCTTTAGGTCCTTCCACCATGTTATAACAATAACTGGAGGATGTTTATCCCCACCGTAGCCCACCAAACTGCACATTTAAGGCCTGCCACCCAGACGGCGCCCAACAACAACAGCCATGCCTACCAACCAATCCGTTTGACATGATGGCGCTGGACCTCATTGGACCATACCCACAGAGTGCTCAAGGTAAATGTTTAATTGTAAGGGTCGCAGACATTTTCTCATGCTGGACAGAGGCCTATTATGTCAGCAGTGCATGTTCGAACGACATAGCAAAAGTCTTGGAGACAAAATTTTCCCTCAGTGGTGTTTTCTCTGGTTGCTCCTCACCGACAACCGTGGCGAAATTGTGCGAGCAGTAAAGAGTGGAGCACCACACCATGGCCCACGACCATCCAAGTGCCAACTCCACTGAGAAATGGAACCAAGACTTAAAAATCCAGCCCAGAATGTGCTTGGGAAAAGACCACACAAGCTGGCCACAACACATACTAGCTGCCTTGTTCTGCCTGTTCATGCACATAAACGCAGGTGCAGAAAAGATGCCAGCCAAAATTGTACATTGATGCAACCTAGCTCGCCTTGGATAGCTATATTGCCAGCAAAACAAGCTGGACAACAATACAGACACTGACAAGTACAGCCATGCGAAACAGTCCAGCAGTTGCAGAACAGCCACAATAGTAGATTCGCATATGGCTCCTAACCACCCAGCGCCAGCCAAGAGGACTGCAGCCTGGCGAATACACTTATGTGCGTGAACTACCACAATATACAGGCAGCAAAATCTTTTGTCCGGGTTTAGCTGAGAAATGAAGTGGCCCCAATCTTATTACAGCAAGACTTAGGGGAGTGCACCTACTCCATCCCGATGGTGAAGGGGGCATTTTATGCCATCTGCGACTTCCCCATGGGCTCTTGTCAACCCTCGTTCATCATTTACTGGCCAAGGTAAGGGAACTGTCCTCACCATAAGAATGGCCACGTGCAGCAAAACCAAAGGTCATGTGCCCAGGCCACATTCGCCATTTCAGTGCAATGGCTAACTCTACCACAAGATGTTACTACTAAAGGATGTAAAAAGTCATACTATCTATCATTACATAATTACCTTCAGTAATTAAAATCAACCTACAAAAGAGCCCGCAGCATGATAACATTCTTCGTTAAATTTTATGTAATATGTTTATTAATTAAAATTCCATTTTGATTAACCCAGGGTAATTTGTTAACTATGCAACAGGTTTTTTTTTTTGTATTTCTCTTCTTTCAGGTGATGGAAATATTTTTCTATGCAAGCAATCATTCACTTATAAATATTATTAATAAATAATTTTTATCAATGTTAATCTATTAAAATCAACAGTACTTGACACCATGCAGTGTGTAATGCTTCATCCAATTCTTTATACACTGATTTCATTCATTTTAGATTATTCAAGGAAACTTAGGTCTTTTGAGGGTAGTGGCAGCCTCTTTACCACAGCCACGCCATCAGCTCTTTAGTCTAGCGCGAGTGGGCATCCAGGAAGGCATACCTATCGTGGCTCTGGATTGAAGCCACTTTTGCGCCAGCCAGGTAGTTTTCAATAGGCATTAATTTCAATGGAAAGTTTTTATTTTCTCTAGTGCACCCCCAAGTTCACCTCGGAACTGGAGTAGACTCACGCACCTCTGGCATTACTTTGCTCCTTTAGTAACATAATTTTGTCAGCATCCATGATATGCCTAGCATAATTGCAGCATAGGCCAGTGCGAGGCCTCGTTCCACATGCCTGTTTCATTTTTCTGTAATACTTCATTTGTTCAGTAATACAGCTCGAGTTTTGATACAAATTGTAGAGTGAGTATTTTATTTCCTGCCTCAGGGGGCACTTAAGTATTACAGACCCTCAGAACCATCTGCAACCTCCATTTTGCTTATGTCAGATAAGTCCAGTGTAACTTGTCTTTTGAAGTGCTATGTTATTGAAATTACATGCTGGAGAGCCACAATACACCAGTAATGCAAGTGCATGCACCCTGGTGACAGATGAGCCTCTAATACATCAGTCACAATACACGACATTGTAAGATGGGACACAGTGTTATTTAGCCTGGGCTTTTCGACTGCAGCAAACATCAAGAGTCATACCTTACCGGAGCGGATTCCTTTATTAGTTAGTTTGTGCATCACCGACTTTTACATTCCACCTTTCCGGACCCTGTGACCTCCCATAACCACATCGAATGCTTGGAAAAAATGTTAGACATAAATTATAATCACGTTTCTTGCATTGGGAAATATGTTGATCATCTTGTTATATGCATGCAAAACCGGACTAAGTGTCTGCAAGCACCTACACAATCTAAATTAAATGAAATCACAGTCACATTTCAACCTGCAAATGATTGTTCTGTCATACACTTACCACTACCCACTCTTATAAATTCCACTGTAGCCCTTCTATACTACCTAGCTAAGCAATGGGATGAAGGGATACCTCCATATTCAGGTTGAATCTATGAAAATTCTGTTTCATATGAAAAAATTTGGAAGAATATGCCCAACTATTCAGCTTATCTGATTATACACTGTAGACCCAAAAATAAGTTGGAATAGGCATGTGTATGCAAATAACAAAGGTATGGAACCAATCATAGTAACGCGATGTGGTCGGCAGCGCCTACATAAGACAACAAGCGTCTGGCAAAGTTGCTGGATCGGTTACTGCTGCTACAATGGGAGGTTATCAAGATTTAAGTGAGTTTGAATGTGGTGTTATAGTCAGCACACGAGAGATGGGACAAAGCATCTCCGAGGTAGCGATAAAATTTGGATTTTCGCGTACGACCATTTCACGAGTGAACCGTGAATATCGGGAATCCGGTAAAACATCAAATCTTCGACATCGCTGCGGCCGGAAAAAGATCGTGAACAAACAGTACAAATGATGACTGACGAGAATCATTAAACGTGACAGACGTGCAACCCTTTCTCAAATTGGTGCAGATTTCAATGCTGGGGCATCAACAAGTGCCAGCGTGCAAACTATTCAACGGACCATCATTGATATGGGCTTCCGGAGCGGAAGGCCCACTCGTGTACCATTGTTGACTGCACGACACAAAGCTTTACGCCTCGCCTGGGCCCGCCCACGCCACCATTGGAGTGTTGATGACTGGAAACACGTTGCCTGGTCTAACGAGTCTCGTTTCCAATTGTATCGGGTGGATGGACGTGTACGGGTATGGAGACATCCTCATGAATCCATGGACCCTACATTTCAACAAGGGTTTGTTCAATCTGGTGGAGGCTCTGTCATGGTTTGGGCCTGTGCAGTTGGCGTGAAATGGGACTCCTGATACATCTAGATACGACTCTGACAGGTGCCATATATGTAAGCATCCTGTCCGATCACCTGCATCCATTCATGTCTATCGTGCATTCCGACGGACATGGACAATTCCAGCAGGACAATGCGACACCACACACGTCGAGAGTTGCTACCGAGTGGCTCCAGGAACACTATTCTGTCTCTAGACACTTCCATTGGCCACCTAAATCACCAGACATGGACATTATTGAGCGTATCTGGGATGCCTTGCAACATGCTGTTCAGAAGAGATCTCCACCGCCTCGCATTCCTATGGATTTGTGGACTGCCATGCAGGATTCATGGTGTGAATTGCCTCCTGCATACCTTCAGACATTAGTCGATCCATGNATGCAGGATTCATGGTGTGAATTGCCTCCTGCATACCTTCAGACATTAGTCGATCCATGCCACGTCGTCTTGTGGCACTTCTGCTTTGCTCGCGGGGACCCTACATGGTATTAGGCAGGTGTACTAGTTTTTTTTGGCTCTTCAGTATATATTTTATCTTACTTTAATTTAAGTTTAAAGTTTGCAGGACATTTATGGTGAGAGGTGAACGAAGACGAAATTACCTCTTTTGACAGTATCAGAAAACATTTTCTAAATCAGTTTTGGAGTTCAAAAAACATAATAACGTAAGGGCAATACAGGAATTATACAGGTTGTTTGATATTTCCATCACAACCTCTTTTATAATCTCATATGTTGTGCCACGCAGAAAATCTGTAAAAGTAAACACATCTTGCTGCTTCCTCAAAGCCCTTTGCATCCTGTCTCTATACTCGAGTGGTACACCATTAACTAGATCAACCAACAACACAGGTTTCGTTGGTGCACACACCTGTTCCTCCATGTCATAGGCCATGTAGTATTCCCTGGCACCTAGATGTACTCGGCAGGTTGCTACTTCGAGGACTGCTTCATGCTCCTCCAGCTAGGGATGCCCCAACACAATAGCCTTGAGCAGACAGTCCACCACAATGGTTGTTGTGTGGTATTGCTGGTGACATAGCCATATCTGTTGGGCTCATGGTGTCTCTGGTGGAGCTGGTGCCATCATGCATGGTGAGCTGTATCACTACCAGGTCCTACTATATGTCCCTGCTGGGTACTAGTTCTGGTTATACGAATGTGTGGTAGGATGCAGTGTCCATCCAAAACAGATATTGGTAGACCATTATCCTCCACTGGAATCCTGAGCAAACAGTGCAATCCTTTCGCGGCTATCGAGTACATAAGTTGGTTACACTTTTATGTCACTGCTCTAATTTTGTCTTCTGGGGGGTCGTCTGTGACCGAGTATCCTTTCACTCGTGGTTTCCCAAATGATTGGCGTTCAGTTTTGGGCAGTACGGGTGCTACTGTTTTGTCTATACTGGGCTAGTGTGACACCGTGGAGGTCCTGCTTGCTGGTTTGTCTGTTATTGGTGCAGCATCTAGGGCACCCATGTTGACTTGATGTGGTGGGTCGGTTATGTCACATGTTCCGCTCGACATGGATTTACTCCTACATCGATATTAACTATTTTAGTGTTCGAAACTCTCGGGGTGTGGGTTGCTCATGCTGTAATTCACATGACCTGAACAGCTGTTTTAAGTCTTCAATCTGCCACGACCGTCATTCTCGTGTGTCCCTCTACAGTTTCCCCCTGAACAGGTGCCAGGAACAGTTTCATTAATACATGCACACATAGTGGGGTATCTGTTAGGACTTCCATTTGTGGCATGTTGATGTTCATGCACCAAACAATTGCATTTGTTTTGGCAATGAACCATTCTACCGACTTCCCACTGTGTTTCACCAAAAATTGTTCAAAGTTCCCACAGCCGAAAACAGATAGCATAATAAGTTAACTAGCTCATCACAGGTAAATTTGAGTCCCTGCTAGATTGACCACCACTTGTGTTTGTATCCATGTAGGGCTACACATGTTCAGTCCTCTTTTCATTTGGTATTTTGCCCTCATGCAGTTTGTCCACACACCATGTGAGAAATAGCTCCAGCTCAGTGCATCTGCCTGCTGAAGTCAGGTAACATTGTTGTTTGGGGTGTGTTGTGTGCCTCTACTGTGAAAGTTTTTCTTCCTGGACCTCCTTCAGAAGTCCCCCCGTTCCCAGGTATGGCTAATCCCACAGATCAAGTCTCGCTCAGGGCGACGAACCCAATGCCTGTCGGCTCCCATCACTGCTGCATTGGGGTCGCGGTGCAGTTGTTTGTTAGCGCGAATTCGTCTGCTTGACTAGCAGGGTGGGGTGCTTATTCTGTATGTGCATCGCTCAATCAGGCACACATTCGGCATGCAAACACTCCTTCCCCAAATGTTACCAGTTCCACTGCGTTGATGAATATCAATGCTGCCTCAAGTCCCAATGTACCACAGAATGTTGCATCACATGTGTGACTTAGTCTTCTTGTTTGATCCATGTCCACTAACCAATGGATATTTATCAGTCGGCCCTTTTGTCCTTCCATCTGGGTGCACTTGCACGAGTCCTAATGCAATGTTTAAAATGGCAAGTCCATGTCCTGGGGTAGCTTGTATAATTCACACTTCACTCTCTTCAGCGGAAACATTGTGTGTAGAGATATATCGTTTTTGCATGCCATGTATGCACAATCGCTTGTCTAATCACAAGGGATGCGATGGTACCTAGAGGGGTTGCTGGTATGCAGTGTTCAAAATGGCTGCTAAATGTGCTCTCAAACCTTGTATAAATATTGTGGTGGGTCTAACATGATATGACTTGTTGTTTGGTCTGTCTGCATCCTGTATTTATCTGCGATGCTGGATGTTTATAGCCCTGGAGTTGGGAGCCAAGTTTTTCCACCACTGTGGTGTCACTGGCTGTCAGAGTGACAAGCAAGTGACTGGTGATGTGCTGAGGGGTTAGTATGTGATATGTCACTGAGTTTAAGTTGTAAGTGCTACCTAGCATGTCCCATCTAGGATTTTGTAATAAGTTCTCAGGGTGTATTCTCAGCATTGCAATTTCCTCTCATCTGCATTATAATAACAGACATGTGGTTGTATATCAGGTTCACAAGTATCTACAGAAGTAGCTTCCTCCGCTGTCCATCCATGGAACATGCCTTTCGTCTCTCGTTGCGACACAGTGCTGCGAAGCAAAAGTAACTATGTGAACGAAAAACATGAGCTTAATTGAAAATATGTTTACTTGCACAAATTCCTTGCACTGTTCGAGTATGCACACACGCCGGTGTGTACAATGGAGTGTGCCAGGGTGAAAATGAGAGTAAAAGCAAACAAGTTTCCAGTAAACTAAAGTTACTAACAGTAATCTGGCAGATTTCAAAAAATGATAATAAAAAAAACTCTTGCTGCGATACGCATCTTACCCTAGTGGCGCCTCAGGCGATACTAAATCATGGCACGCATGGAAGGCAGCTCATGCTCACTGCATATTCACTGGAGTATGCAAAAATTTTAATACAAATACTGCTACATACCAGAAACCTTTCCCAATTTAATAAAATGTATTCTTCATAAGGCGGGCATTTTGAAAACACTTTGTTTACAATCGTTATGTGGCATAAATAACACTATTGTGTTAGGCTCATCGTGGTGGCCATTTCCCTCATCACCAGATATATCACTTGGCACAATGGTGTACGGTATTGGTTTCTTTGTTTTACATTGTCTGGGATTTATACTGAATTTAACACTCACCACGGGGTATGCAGGAATGTCACATTAGTGTTGGTGGCAACTGCCATGTTCCTAATGGTGTGGCCACAGCTCCAACAGTAGTTGCCAAGCAGGTTGATGTGTTCTGGTCCCTTGCCGCTGCTATGTCCTCCTGTGCATGCTGCACACCATGCACCTCTCAGGTCAACTGCATGTCTTGTTGACATAAGTGCATGTGGGCTGGGTTATTAATTAGGAGGGAGATAATGACTATGGCAACAGCCCTTACACTGCTTGGTTCCACTGAAATAGTGCCATCGTTTGTTTTCAGTCGGATTACTGGCAAGTTCCAGTAGCACTCATGGAACACCACAAAATATAATTTGCAACAGTAGGCGGGAAGAGGTATCTACTTTGTGCCATGTCTTTCGGCCTGAAATTTGTCCCACTGGATTTCTAGTTCATGATGATCAAAATTATTGATGGCTATTTCAGCAAATTCGTGACAACCGATTTCGATGTTATGATCGACTGGTTGAAATGAAGAACATTTACAACAACTGGAGCTAGTTTTAGACATATTCGCGGTCAGCTGCTTAACCTGTGGAAAACCATTAGTATCTTATTGGTAAGGCGAAAATTGATATACTCGGCCACGTTGTGGCCCAACAGAGTAACAGGCAAAGTCCAGGACACTTATATATAATTGAGGAATAGTAACCTCTTTAATCATGTAAACAGCACCAAATTATTCTGGTCTAGTCAACTGGCTTCGCCAATATATACAAAATTTTGCATCTGTCACAGCAATGCACACAAACACCATTGCACAGACATTGAAAACTAAAGTTTTCTCTCAGTGAGGTTTTCCCACAGTACTAGTAACGGACCATGGGGCACAGTTTACCAGCTAGAAATTGTGGGTGTTTTGCCGCCAGTGGAGAACTGAACGTCACACAACTGTCCTTTACCACCCTAGGGCTAACCACACTAAGAAGAGAAATCAGGTGCTGAAATTCCAGTTACTAATTTGTGCGAGTTGATTACATAATTTGCCAGCTGCACTATTTTGCCTATTGACATAAATCAATGCAACCTTCAGCCCAACATCAGCCGAATTGGTTCAGTGTCGTATCCTTGCATACCGTGGTGAGCATGCATGCCAGCAAGAAAAAAGTGAGAGGGAAAACGCTCCAACAGCCTAATCACAGCAGCAGGCATGCAAACTCCACAAGGTTTTTTTGACCCGGAGCAACAGCATGTGCGTACCAGGCTACCCATAACCACATGCCCACTACATGATGTCACAGAAGACATAACACCATGCTCATGTGGGAATATCATCCGGCTTCAGGCAAGAGAAATTTTTCGCACTGCGTTTGGGCCAAAATGGAGCAGTCTGTATACTGTGGTCAAGCCACTTTTGTAAAAGTGTTGTCATAAAGACACTGAAAATAGATTATATCGACTAAAAAAACCTTTCTGCACTAACTAACGAATGAGCTACAAATTGCTCATGTGAAACAATGTGCAGAGATATCGAAATGGGTTGTTAAGTCCATTGGTGTTTCATCATAGTTAGTGCAGGGAGAACAGTAAAACCATATCGACATGTGATGCATCTAGCATCAGACAGGGAAGCGTAACTAATGAATACCCAAACAATACAAGACTTTACTGACACCTCTTGATACACTGATTTTGGTTGCCTGAAGGGTGTGGAGTTATAGGAGAGTGAAGCAGATACAACAGATGACTACTATGGACAACTGGGACTACACTGGCATAATCATCGCAGCAGCTATTTCACCACCCACTTCAACCCCCAGTGTTTTGATGGACCCAGAGGAATCGAGTGGGTCTGGCCATCCATCAGATTTGGAATGCCTCTTGTGTTCAACTCACATTATCAGCATCAACATCAACTACGGCAGCGATACTGCCACCTAATTTGACACATAGCATCCCAATGCCAACAGGTAAATCGAGTGCTCCTGGGCAACCATCGAAGCTGGAATACCCCTCCCATTCATCCAACCTAAAATTATCAACATAATTTGCAACAGTAGCATTGCTGCAAACACCTCTCCTGCTATTACCGATGTCTGGCATCATGATGGCCATACAGGAGTAGATCGAGGTCTGTGGTAGCTCAGACTGCCCAACAGTACAGAAGCTTTACTCATCTTCGCCCGATCGGGGCGCAGATGGGTACAGTAACGACACCTCAGTTACCACTCTGGGCCATCTCCAGCATCTCCGACGGGAGTCGCAGCTCTACCACTCCACAAGTAACTGTAGTGATACTGCACCCATCGAAACATTATATCCTCAGGGAAGGCTTGCCACAACAGCCTAGCAGAGCAGCCAGTATAAAGTGCCACAATGCGAGTGCCTATTAGCACAGAGGTTCATTCTGACAGGGGGTACCTACCAGATGTAACTGCATTCCAGACTGTATCCACTGTAGTACCTCCCATCACATTAACATTTATCTCTATGGTGGTTAAGAGTAGGGGGGCATTTAATGTTGAGAACACTTCCTCCCTGCTCTGAGCCTCCATTGACTCTTACTCTGCCCAGCATCATACACACTTCTCTATGTTGCAGTTCTGCACTGTGCACACAGCATGTACAGATCATAGCACAATTAACATTCCATACAGCACTCCGAAGACTGTGCAATGAGTGGAATGTGAGAATGATACAGGACAGTGTCCGGCATCATGCATCAGTGCACAGTGCAGTGCCCGGCCAGTGTAGTGCGAGAGCAGGAGAGTGCAAATCAGTGCTGCGAAACGTCATACCACCCCCGCCATCTTCAGGGTGAGCGAGGGTGTGTTATGATAGACTCGGCACACATTAATTAGTGGACAATTCAAAATTAAACAATTAAAAGCATAAGAAAGATACACACCACGAGCGTAGGCACTAAAAAATGCCCCTATAATCATATCAGTACATTAATTATGTTTATGTGAAAATTCACATATTTTTTCGCCTCAGTTGTTTCACCCTCATTTCTTACCATCCACAGTTAAATTGCATTTATTCATGTGCAGTGTAATGTAATTTATTCATTTATTCATGTTTTATGAAAGGGCATGTGTCCATTTAGTTGTGCAAGTGTTTTAGTTCAACAGAAAGTAGTGCAGGGAGTGAAAGAGGAAGCAGCAAAAGGGAGCAGAAAGAAGTGCGTGTTTAAGTCAGCTTAAAATATAATTGGTTCACTCCATCAAGCACCTATCATTCATCAAACCATTTGTTTGGCAACTTTATACTTCTGACTCGTCCCATCGTCAGCATCGTACGTCCGACTTATTACCCACACACTTCATCGCCATGCACATGGAGATAATCGGAAGGTAACCAATCCTCCCTCCACATGTGGTGTCATCGTTCATCATCGTGCATGCTGAGTTAATCGGTGGGTACACAAGCTACCCTCCGCACATAGTGTCATTCCCACGCGCGCGGAAATATTCGGAGGTTACCTAATCCCCTCTGCGCCTGTGGTTCACACACCGGCAAGTGTTCCAGACAGCCAATCACAATTCACACTGTCATCCTTATCGAAGTGCAACACAGTGTTTTATTGTAACCTAGCAGAGTAGAGTTCACTAACCAGCGAGGTGACATAGGATGGTGGCTGCCGACCACAATGCGACCACCATCTCGACTAGGAGCTGGTCAGCAGGTCTATATCTGTGTGCACCCACAGCCTGCAGAGACTTATGTGAGTACTTTGCGGCGAAGTTGAGCAGGCTGCACGCGATTGTACGAGCCATTGGACCCACAACCTACCTGGTCAGGCTTTGCAGAAAGACTGTCAAGGAGTACCGGGATGGCCTGCGGCTAACACTAGGTGACATCGACGACGATGCCACTCAAAGTTCCCAATTGCTCCATGATGGCGACCCTGATGTTGAGGTCCACCGAGCACCATGCACGAGGACATTGCATCAGCATTTCCCTTGGAGGAGAATCTAAAAAAGAGCCTACAAGCCTGACAACAACCGGCATCCAGGCACTCCTCAGGTATCATCGAGGTGGGTGCGCTATCATCACAGACAGCACAGTACTATCTGGCATCGCGTCCCCGCACCAACACCATCACAGGCATACCACCAGTTCGAGCAAGAGGAAGCAGCACCACAGCCTGCCCATGTCACAATGCCTGGTGTTGCAGCACCCACCTCAAATGGGGCCTACACCCCCTCCCCCATCAAGCCCAGTACAGGTGACAATCCGGGATCTCCTGATTCCCTGTCGATGGTTTAAGGACTGCTTCCGGAGGTGTCCACTGCTGACGCACCAGGGCAGTGCCACAGCATGAATGAGGTGGAGCAGCAGCAACAGCAGGAGCAGTGATGGTGACAGCGAGAGCAGTGAGACACTCAGCTC
>NQII01005936.1:32444-76357 GCA_002778355.1 Clitarchus hookeri
GACACTCACGCCAGCGACGTCAACCGGCGCAGGCATACCTGATCTGTGGTGATGCCACCACATACCACCCCAGCAGCCACACCAGAACCATTCAAGGCTCCCAAGGGCACCATACACCCTGTGGTTCCAACATCGTGGGACGACAACTAGTCCGTGTGGTGCTTGAAGATTCACACCCTGCAAAAGGCCCTTCAGAAGTGGCGTTTGATGCCGGCAGGCATCCTGCCATCCAGACCATTTGGCATGTCATGCATCCACCGCATCAACTGACTCCTGTGTGTCCTCAGTGCAGCAGGCAGTGTAGCTATAGAGCAGGAGAGTGCAGAGTAGTGTGGCACAACTTCATATCTCCACCACCACCCCCCCCCTTCCGCGACACGTTCCGGGTGGGCGATGGTCCGTTGTGATGGTCTCGGCACACAATAATTATAGGACGATTTAAGATCAAATAATTAATAGCAAAATAAAGATACACAAGGTGTGTGTATTCTCAAAGAATCCCCAATAAGTGTTTCAGTGCTTTAGTTATGTTTACTTGAAAATTCACATATTTCTTCACCTCAGTTCATGCCATCCACATTTAAATTGTATTTGTTCATGTGCAGTGTAATATTGTGTATCTATTTATTCCTGCTTTATGAAAGAGTTCATGTCCATTTAGTTGTGCAAATGTTTTAGTTTAACAGAAAGTTGTGCAGAATAAGCCACATGCTGTCATAGTCCACACCTTGGCAGCTTGCCAGATTCAGTGATTGTCGAGTGACTCAAGGGGTCAGCACGCACCACTCCAGGTGCTTTCAAGTTTTCGTGCAATTATTTTTAGCTGCAATTGTCTGATGTAACTTACTGGAACATGTTATTTTCTGCACCCGGAGATGCCACCCTTCCTTCCCTGTCCATAGCTTCACCCGGGGAAGCTCAACACATCAGTAATTTATTTTTGTTAACACTTGTTTACTTTAGCAGTTTTGCCTATCTGGTAGGTCACAGGTCAGTGCCTGTATAAAGTTTTCATCTAGAGTGATGGTAAGTTTTGTGCAAGAGTAATTGCACACATCAGTTTTCAGACTTCGTGATTTTCATTTTAAGCACAGCCGTCGGGCGTTTTGGTGTCTGGGTCCACTACTATTTGCTTTCACTAAAATTTCATGTAATTTATCTTTATAACCAGAATGCTCAACACCTAGTTTTTATCAGTAAAATGTGTGTGGGTCAGCCTGAATAGGCCCACTTCATTCCTGGTTTTCCTGTTCAGAGGGGTTCATCTTACAATTTCACCGAGGGACTGCGCACGTCCGGGAGAACAGCCTATCACCTGCCAATGGTGCCTGGCGCCTAGTCAGGTATACATCTCCAAACCCACCTAATCTTGTTTTTCACCACTCCTCAAATCTTATATTAACCTAATACTACCCATCCAAAAGGCGTTGAATTGGTGCTCTTCTGTGGGGCCATTTCCCGCTAAAAACCCTCATTGCTCAACATTTTTCCAATGCAATTTAACAGGCATTGTTATGAATATTTAATTATTATATGTAGATTTTAGACCATATAAGTTTTCATTGGGGCCAATGTCCAATCACTCTTTAGTTAAGGTAATTTTCCCAACCACACACTGTAACAATTAAGGGCTTGACCCAATCTTCAGTTTTTTTTTTGTTAACGCCTCTTCTGACTTTTGCATCTTCACGGCAAGTGGCAGGAGAGACGCCAGCTAACAGCCATTTAGTCTGGAGTGGGCATTGATCGGAGTAGGTCACACGGCCAACCATTTTTCTTTGTTCGTCATCAAGAGCAATAGTTTTTCACTTTTCTAATATGGAACATTTGATTTAACGTAACTTCATAGTTCGGGAGGAGCTCCTCTCCACCTACTGCAGTCGCACAACCCAAGAGCTTAACTATGCATTTTTGTTCTTGAGTTCACAATCTCAGTTTCCAGTGTCAGCTCCAGACAGGCTTAGTGCACCGGGTCAGCTTAACAATGATGTGAGCATTTTAACCATGGTTTGTACAATGTCAGAACATTATTAAAGACATCAATCCCAAGTCAAACGTATGCGATTGCAGGCCTCGCCTCTTAATGGCATGTCGGGAGCTGGATCCACCAACCAGCCATTTTCAGAATTTTTAATTGTTTTTCCGTGGTGTTACATGTACTTTTATCAGTGTATAATTGGTGTGTGGAGTGGTCTTACAATTCCGCATCTAGTTTATTCCATATCAGCATTATTGTCCACCTCACAACGGGCATCCACTGCAGTACTGGGCCAACCACGACTGCCCATGGCTAGCAGCCTAACACACCGTAATTTATTGATCTTCAATTGAGACGTAGAGGATCGGGAGAACATCCTAACTACCTGGGTCATTCGGACACGACCCGTCACACCAGAGCAGCCGGTAAGCAACCAGAAAGACGTCTCTGGTGAGTGTTTCCCACCAGAACTTTGTACAAGTTACAGAGCAGTTACTATGTCTCTACCATTCTCCAACCCCAACCTCACGGCAAAACCTCACGTCTTTACTTGTGCAACGACAGTTATGTTTCATATGTTTTTCCAAAGAACCCTCCATACCGCTCGCATGCTGGCTCCGGTAGCAGGTCTCGTAAAAACTTCCTACTGAGCTTTTATGGAAAATTTTATATTTGCATACAAGCTTAAAGGCACCTACACAATAGAAAACTCTAGCGTCTGACTTTATATTTTTCTTAACTTTGATGAAACCACCCATACACAACACAATAGTAAAGTCAAAGTTCAGACATTTGAAAATCAGTTCTGTGGGCTTTGTAAATATGCTTAATTATCATGTTTAAAGTTTATTTTAAAATAAGAACTCGTTTGTTATATTTAAAATTATTAATTCCTTTATATCTTCTTCACATTATATTAATTTGTCATTTTTTACATTAGACGAGCTTGGTGTCATATACCGACATGTAAAAAGCCCTACAATAAAATAACACTAATTTC
Organism: Clitarchus hookeri; assembly: GCA_002778355.1. Lineage (NCBI taxonomy): Eukaryota > Metazoa > Arthropoda > Insecta > Phasmatodea > Phasmatidae > Clitarchus > Clitarchus hookeri. The sequence goes on from NQII01005936.1 coordinate 35,423, forward strand.
ACATAACGTTTGATTCTCTGCAAAAGGCTTCTAGACTTTGACTTTAAATTTGAACTTTTCGAAATCTTTAGTTTAGTGCTTGACTTTGCCTTTGATAGTTGCATTCTGTTAAGTGCCATAAGAAACTACATGTCGCAATTCAAATGAAAATGAAATGTTAATTTTTTCAATTGTGTAAGGGCATTACCCATAGTAAAAAAAAACTTTCTAGATAGTACAATCGGGTTAGGGATATTTATACTATTGTATTGAAAACGCTTTACTCTAAACTACATATAGCATTTTGTTCAGTAGTTTTCTGTGACCACTTCGCGTTTGTGAATTCCAATTCACTACTCTTTGCAAAATGTCTTTGTCAACGTGTGCGCATGTCAACGTAGGTGGTTTCCCATTGGTGGAAAATTGCGATCTCTTGTTTCTTTCCAAGTGGTGGGGGGCGAAGTCTCTGCTGGTATAGGAGATCGTTGATTTGTCCTCTCTGTGCCCGCAGCAGTTAGACCGGTTGGGGGTACGGCAGCTCAGTCTTCACATAGAAGTGTAAAAATCTCCATACAAAATGAATTCAGGATTAGCCGATCCAGTTTCCTTTGCGAAGGATTTTATCGCCGGTGGTGTTTCTGCCGCGATTTCGAAAACTGCCGTCGCCCCCATCGAAAGAGTAAAACTTTTACTTCAAGTACAACACATCTCGAAACAGATTGCTGAGGAACAACGTTACAAGGGTAAGTATTGGCTTATATCCTGTACCAATGTGATTAAATTGTTCGGTGTTGTGTGTTTTTGTGCTCTGAAGTGTAATTTATAAGTTCTCTTTTGATTTATCTTTAATTTTTGGGACTTTCAGGTTAGTGTTGAATACACTTGACAGCCTGAAGAGTTTGTGTTAAAAAAAATGGTGCATCTTTTCTGAAAATAATTGGGAAATTCTGGTGCGTTGATAATCTAGTTAACCCCACAGCCAAGGTCTTCTTTGTTAAGTCAGTTTCCTAAGATGGCGTATCGACGTCATTTAAGGGAAACAGGTGGATGTGTCAGATTTAAATTTCAAGTAATGAGCAAGGCTCTAATATTGCGTGAAATAGCTTAAAATTGTAGGTTTGGTCCTATATAAATTTCCTCCAACCCAATTACATGCCTTATACCCCTTTTTGTTTGACTTAATACTGATTCAATAGTGTCACTCCAGTATTTAAAAAATGGATTTTTTTTTTACCTACCGCACAATTTCAAACTTTCAGTGCCTTCATTTTCACGCTGATTCGATAGCTGTTGCAGTGTCCACTGCATGGTTTCTATTCGGAATTTCTAATTAATATTTCGCCTATAAAACGCATAAAATCTGTGTTACTAATAATTCTTAATGATATGGCCAAAGTTTATTACAATTTTATGTTGGTGAAAAATAAATTTGTAGCATGACTGTCATGGAAATATTGACATTTTTCGTTAATTTTGATGGATTAATACTTCTGCTGTGGGTACGGTCGAGTATTTCTTGTAAGCTATCAGACTGCTCCTGCGTTGCGGGTAGTTCGTCAGATCAAAAATTTCACCCAAGAGCAGTGAAATTATTAATCTTATGTTTTTAGGTTATGTAAAGTTCGTCATTCGGATTGGGTAGGTGGAATACTTGAATCGCCGCCGGTTTGCTGCGGGAGGGCCCGTGAATTGCGGTGCATGTGTTAAGAATTGAAACTTTTCGGAAATAAAAAAAATTACCAGAAAATTGTATCAGACAACACTACTAACAGCATGAATTTACCAGCATTTTCGTATTACATACCACCAAACGCGATTGTGGTAGCTCTATGAAGATTGGGGAAATTGTGGGTAAAACAAAAAAAGTATAATTTATGTAACCAAATTTTGTTTTTGGGCTAAATACAGGAAGTCCTAACCTAACTTCATGCAACTTCAATGGTGTTGAATCATAACAGGTTGTAAGTGTTTATGGCAGACTCCAAACTACGTGGATGCTACAAAAATATCCGGTGTGCCTTAATTTTTTTGGAGTTGTCCCAGGGAGCGGACGGCTCTTTGTGGAGCTATGTCATTTAGTTGCTAGGATTACAGATAAGTTTCAAACTCCTGCTTACACAACTTAATATACTATGACACATTGCACATTATTCATTTATGATCTAAGAAGTTCAGAACAATTTATCAGAAAATTGCTGTTGCATATAAAATTAACACAGATATAACAATAAATAAAATAATACAGGTTCCAATATCTATGTTCCTAAAGATTACATAGTCATAAATATGATAAAGTATTCCTATACTCATTATTAAAAGATCTGTAATATACTCTTGATTTCCAAAAGAGAGGAATGAAATAGTTTGTTTTCATGTTATTTTTTAACACTCTGTTAACACATTTAATCTGTGTTTGGTCTTTTTGATAATAAGGTAAGGTCATTCCAAATAGACTTTTTCACAATCACAAATGATTTATTTTCATGTTTTGGGGATTTCATCCCTTGCTGGTGTTTGGCTATGCTTGAACAGTGTCTCATTTTGAGGGGGCTGTGCTTTAATATCATATACAGAATTACAGTAAAAACTTCAACCTATTATAAAGTTAGATTTTATTTGGTTAGGTCTGCTTTTGACATGGCTAGGCGGCAGCAGTAGTAACTTTAAATTCTCACACTTACGTGCAATACTACACAGTAAAATTCACCACACTTACTATCAGCATAAAAATGTTACTATAAATTAAGTTACATATGTAAGTGGCGAATATAGCTCCTTGATGTATTGCTGATAACTCAGGTGTGACATGTTAACATCTATTCAATTTGTCTGAACTCCACACACACTCGTATTTTCACAAAATTATATTTTAACACTTCACTTGGAATTAATTCTAAAGAAACTCATATTTTTGTGCAGTTATGGGATTTAATGTGTTAAATGTAAATAACCGTAATGAAACTCGTTTAGTAGCACTCTTGACAAATTCACATGGCACGCTGACCTACTCTCTCCCAGCATACAACAGTAGCGTAAAATAGGTAAAAATGAAACCGGATGACCAAAATTGATGTGTATTTGTTTCCTGTGTAAATGCATTGTTGAATAATTTATCATGGCGGCACCCGTAAATTCTGCTTGCGAACACCTTTTTATGTAATGTACTGGGTAATTATCCAGTGTAGCTGCTGTCCTGAAGGAAACGCCCTAGACCAACAAAAATAGCATTAATGGGTTCTGCACAGCTTACTTTGTTCATATTCAGGGGGGTGTAACGTTAAAATAAGTAGAACATATTAAATAAAATAGTTAAAAGTATGAGTAGTTCGCTGCTTTGTTTACTTCAGATGCCATGAATTTTGGTGACTCCATGATTCATACCATCACCTTATTGGCTGTGGGTCTTTGACGTCATAGTTACGGTCGTAAGAAGTCAGTATAACGGAATTTTTTGAGGCAGTTTAGATCCTTCACAGTGCTGTTGTGTTGTTGCGGGCGTGAGTTGTGACGTCCGAATCTGACAGATTTAAAAACTGAGAGTGCAAGAAAGAGTCCTTCTATGCGTAATATACGCCTATGAAAGAGTCCTGTGCGTAATATTTGCCTATGTGGTGGGTGTTGCTTGTTTCGTCAAGTGAGGTAAGGTGTTCAACAGTTGAATTGTATTTTACGGTTTCTTTAAATCCCTAACATCCTAGGTTAGACTGAATTTGTATGTTAGTTTAACACCCAACAATCTTAGGTTAGTTTTGAAATGTAAAATAGTGATTCACTCATCGAGGGGTTAGGTTCTCTTAGGTCGGCACATATTACGAAATTAGTCGGACCTTAATGCCCCTAATATATTAGTGTTCTGCGTAATTTGTAGAGTGGAAATATCATTTAAGGGTTTTTTTTTTTTTTTTGCAGAAAAGCCGCTACTCTGGATAATTACCATGTACTGTTAAATAAATTTTCTAGTATGTACTTCCAAGTTACGTAATACAGTCTCATGAGTATAGAATGAGTATAGACAAGATAAGCCTTTCAAAATTCAACAGGATTAAATTATATTGACATTGCTTGATTACAGTTGATACATGTGGGTCTTCCCATTAAATTAATATTTTGTGTAACTAGTAATGTCCACGTAAACATTTTCAGGTATTTTGCAGTATTTTGTAAAAAAAAAAAAAAAAAAAAAAAAAACTCCCATTCTTAATTAACAAAGTTTCATTCAGGATTAAAGAGTGAAATCAAGAATCTTTATTGAAACATTACTGGTAACACACATGGACTGGAGTGTAGAATCTCAATTGACAGTTTATTCTAATAAATTCCTATAAGTGATCTGGGAGTGGGAGCAAAACCAATGCAGCCATTTTGGAAGTGTTTATTTACACGTATGGTGTTTTAAAATTTGTTTGAACAAATTTCTAAACGAAAAGGAAATTGTTCAAAAACATTTAAAATGCTTGGACCAAAATGTGCATACAGTTTTTTTTTTTATCGTAGGCCCCTGATGTTGGAGAAACAAATATTATAATTAATATATGGTAAATATAGGAAGGAAAAGATTTTTGATTTGGTAAGAGTAGAAAATAAAAACGCTGGCTTCAAAAGAACTCGGTATGTTTATTTTTATAGTATAGTTTGTTCTCTTAATGCAGTTATGTTCTCTTAATGCAGTTAGCCAAAGATGTCACTATGCAGCTTTGTGGGTGTTAATCGTCTTGTTTACATGTCAATTCGGATTGGAAACTTTTCCATTAACACGACTTTCTGTCCATGTTCGCTCTGTGTTTGCTAAGTTTTGTCTCTAGTCCGAAGTTTACTTTAAATGTAGGTAGTGTCTATTCAAATTCACCAGCTAAGGGCCCTATCCTGGCTTTGTGCCTTTGAAAAGTACATTGCAGACGTGACGTCACATTGTCGTTGCCTGAATTTGTAGTAGGGGCACACATGCACCCTTGAATGTCTCAATCAGTTAATGGCACTTGTTTCCAATGAGCCAATGTTGGAAATATTTCATTGGTTTTCAATTAGTTCGTTTACAACTCTGTATTGCAGCAGAAAACTTTCACTAAGGTCACAAAGATATGGGACTTGCTTAATGAAATTCTACAGAATAAAACTTGAGGTGGAAACTTTACTCGGGCATTCAAATTCACATAGATATTTCTCGTGAAGGGCACACAACTTGTGATCAAGGGCAATTGATCATGGTGCATTGTACTGAATTCAAACACAACCATAGCCCAGGTACTATGGTGGTGTTTGAAATGCTAAGAGGTATAGTGTATATTTTTTATATTTATGAATTTCATGCTCATTGGAGTGTTTTTTTGGTGGTCTTAATCCTATAGTTACTTAATCATAGCCTGGCTGACCATTACGTTGATTGCGAATTATATTTCAACCGGCAATCTTATACTGTAGATTCTCTCCTCCCCCCCCCCCNGCAGTAACTAAATGTTTAATGCAAGGCTGACATGAATGACAAACTTAATCTATTGCATGGGAGTAATTTTATAAATTTGTAATCACTTAAGTGACTTCTCCAAAAATGGAAAAATATGATCAGATTGGTTTAAACCTTTGCATGTGTAAATTTCTGCATGGGCGTGTTTGTTGTAGTGGGTCATGAAGATCTAGGAAATTGAAGTAAATATAATTGCAAAACTTCAACCACACACATACAATGCTGTAGTGAGAAAATTTATTACATCCGTATCTGTACCATAAGTTAGTGAGCTTAGCCCATTTACAAGCTTTATTTGAAATGGGGTAAATAGGTGTACTTTTTGTGTGTTTACTTTGCTGATACTCTGGGAAGCAAGAGTAGCTCAGATTTGTATAATTTATTTGAATTGTTTTCTGGGGCTACTTAAAAGTAATATTTAGCATAACAGAATTCACTGAATTTGCTGCTAGTTGACGAATGGTACATTGAAAACCCAAAAGTGCTTAAGCGTGTGTGGTGATTAATATTTTGTCATCTGGTAGAGAATTATCAGTACTGTTGGCATGCCAAGCATAATGGTTATAGTTGAGAGTCCGGAATAACATGCCTCGGAAGTAACACTTCAGAAGAGTTTATTTATAGCTTAGTATTTTACTCAAAACGAACAAATGTGGACAGTAATCTTTCTGCCCCTGTGCGCTTCGTATGTTCTTGACTTTTTACAACTAACGGGTAGTACACAATTAAAATTTAGCACAAATATTACAACTCAAAAATTGAAAATTTTATGTAATTGTATGTTGGTAATTACTATGAATCTGAAATTGACTGGAAAATGAATATATGCAAAAGAGGTGAAGCAGAGCCTTAAGAATTGTGACTCTTTAAAAAAGAGATCCCAGAAAATTGTACGTATCAAAATTGTTAATCGCTCTGAATAAAAGTTTCATGGGGCATCACAATATTTGCAGTGTGATAGTGGGGATGGCTGTGAAGAAAATGGACTGTGGTTCGTGGTGAGTGGAGTTGTGACGTCTGAATCCATCTGACCGTGCAAAGGCTTGTGATTTAAAAATGTAGGGTGCAAGAACGAGTGCTTCTGTGTGTGACAGTCTATGTGGTGGGTTTTGTACGTTTGCCAGTTTGTTGAATTAACGTTGTTTTGACCACCGTTTGATTTTTTAGTAGATCATGGTGCAAGTCATGCACTGCGGTTGTTGAATTGACAGAGGACCGTGAATTTTTTCGTTGTAAACAGTCTGGTAAAACACGTGTCAGAAAAAAATTTAGAAAGGTGCTTTGCAATGATGAACGCGAGCGTATGCACCACCTCCTACTAGTCATGGAAAATTGCACCCACCGCCTACCTAGGTTAGTTAATTAATATATTTCCGGTATGTGTTGCTGACTTTAAAACCCTAAAATCGTAGGTGAGATTATCACCCTACAATCCTAGGTTAGATTAAAAATGAAAAATAGTGGTTCACACATTGTGGGGTTAGGTTAAGTTAGGTTTTCACATATTATGAAATTGGGTGACAAATGTTAAATTAAGGTGTTTTTGTGTGTGTATATTGCCCTACAATTTCCCTGATCATGTTCCTCCCCACTATCGTTTTTGTGGTTTGCAAGCATAATAAGTTAGTGCCGCTAGTATAGTTCATTTCATATAAGAAGGCCACATTCTGACAGTCAGCGAGTGGCAACTTCATGTATTCAAAACAAGAAACTTGCAATTTACAAAATCCTGTATCAGCTGATCCACTAACGAACAAAAGTTAATATTACGTTCACTATTCTGAGTGCACTGCTGACGCACATTCGACCAGTCGAAAATACGCGATAAAGAAAGTTCCAAGGTTAATTATAATTAATACATTTTATTTTACGTGGTCATAAAACAGCTGTATTTAGTGTTGAAAACTAAACTTTGTGCTAAAGTAGAAATGTATAGGTGTTTCAAATTAGTCACATTAAAACTATTGTAACGTTCCGGGCCGCGTCTCGTTGAGCCATATTTATTATATTACAGCCTCACAGTTAGGTGCCGGGAACGTTCGGCACTTGTTACCTGGCCGATGTTTACGTTGCCTCGGCTTGCTCAACGGTGACTCAGTGAATGGACGCTGATTAATTAGGAAAAGAAGTTCTAGAGTATTTTGTTATAAATGTTTATTTACTATTTAGCGACAGTTCACAGACGAAGTTCCAGTATGCAGAGTACGAACCTCTCACAGATTAATATAAAAGTAAAGACCAGCGCCACAGTCGTTTACAGCTTATTGTGTCTCAAAACTTGCATCAAAAGAAATATCATATGCGGCTACCTCCCACACCGGCAGAGAAATAAAATAGTCCAGTGGCCGATGTGGGGGTTTAGCGACGCGCCCGAACGCGACCTAAGCTATCATTGTACCACGACTGCCACAGATGACTGACTTGAAGTGAAGAAGTGAAGGGTGCCAGACAGACGCATCTTTTCTGTCTCGCCCCCCCTCTACTGAAATAAGGGCCTGGCAACGCACGCTCTCTGCAACGTTATTGTAACTACGCCGCAGGAACTGCGTTGTAGGAACTAAAACTGTTGATGCGTTCAACATTCATATTAACTAACCTCTCGTACAACAAAATGGTGCCGGAAGAACTAAAACTTGTTGACGTCGCCTACATCCGCAGAAACGAACTTCTCGTATAAAATTTGTACGACTCAGCCGGAAAATATCTAATGCTGACGCCCAACAAAAAACCAACTTTCGAAACGAAACTGTAAACGGACTCCTGAAAACGTAAACAGTAGACGTCCGCCCTATAACCTACAATAGCACACGTCTGCTCGATAAACAATCACGGGAAACGAGCCACCACTGTTTTAAACTTGAAACCTGATAAAAATATTACAAAGCTTCACACACAAAAATTTTACACCAGTGTCCCGAAAAATTAAGAATATGGTGTCAATACATTATCCATATCCAAATAAAACTCAATTTCAAAAACTTTTTCTGTGTCCCCCCCCCTTCAACACTGCTTTCCTTAAGTGTTTGATATTAATTCCAATAGCATACAGAAATATTGCATAATATTGTTGTATTATTTTTTCTAATCTTACTAAAAATATTTTAAATTCCTTTTGTTCCGAGCCAGTAATAGAACAGTAAACTTCACAAAGATGCTACCTCTTGAGAAAAAATGCAGCTCAGAGCACGTGCTGAAATGATGTGCGCACCATCTGTGACGTTCTTTTCAAAGTATAAAAAGCCAGAAGAGAATAGCTTTCATTTGCTTTATATAATAAACTTACGAACATATACCAATAGTTTTTATTTTTTGCGAGCTCTACATAACTCTTAAACTAACATATTTTGTGTACAGCGTTTACGAGTGAACCTACACACGCCCTCCAAACACACTTGCAGCCTGCCGCGCCACCCTAGTAGTTCAGTAATTGCCGCACGAAGCCTACTGGATGTGCTGACTCGTCGCACCCAGTTGATGGCGAATGGATACATAAATGTAAAGTAAACATTGGCGCGGCGATTGTCAACTGTCAAGAATGTAGTCTTCATATATGGTACAGAGAATAAATTTGTGTTCTGTGTAATTAGTAGTAAAAAAATACATTTCGGAATTTTTTCTTGGAAAAGCAGTTATTCTTTACATTTGCCTTGTGGACTCTTTCCTGTGCTATTAAAGTGAAATTTGTGAGTTTTAGGAAAGAGAATGTGTTCATAATGTGCAAAAATTTTATTCTTTGTGTACTAACACTTTAGGACCAATAATATTAAATTTGCCAACTTAACTGAGACTGCATGTGAGGCTGTACTGTACTACATGTGTAATTTACAGTAATTTTTAAAGAATTTATTTCACAAGTGCCTACTTTACCATAAACCATGTAATGACGCAATATTCTTAATTTTTCGGGACACGGATGTAAAATTATTTTGTGTGTATTTAGCTTTGGAAAGGTTCATAATATTTTATCAGGTTTCAAGTTAAAGCCGCGGTGGTTCGTTTCCCGGGATAGTTTGTTTATCGAGCAGACGTGTGCTTTTGAAGGTTATCGGAAGGACATCTGCTGTTTACGTTGTTTACCGTCTAGTTTCGAAAGTTGTTGTTTTGGTTATGCTTCGAAAGTTGTTGTTTTGGTTATGCGTCAGCATTATACAGAAACTTTCCAGCTGTCGTGACGTTCGCGTGTGAGCGCTGGACACAGCGTAGTAGGGGGGATAGGCCTGCCTAATATATACTGGTGGTGCCTATCACAGAGAGAGAAAGTCACCAACCGTCGAAGAAGACGTGTCGGGCGTGAGAAGATGCACCAGCCCGCAAGGGCGAGGGTTGTTAGGGTGCCAGGAGGGAACGAACATCCCTCCTGCCTTCGTAACTTGGTCTTGCGATGCAAGTTTGAGACATTAATAAACTGTAAACGACTGTGGTGCTGTTTTCTGCACTGGTATAACTAATTGTGAAAGTTCGTACTCTGAAAACTGGAAAGTCGTCTGTGCACTGTGAAACGTCAATAAATAAAGTATAAAGCAAACTAATCTGGAACTTTTTTTTTTATTGATCGGTGTCACCTGGTACTGAGTCTCGTATTTTACCTATGAGCAAGCCGTGGCAACGTAAACATTCGGCAGTGTAATACTTCCGGAACGTTACAAGATGGCGCCCAAAACTGTGCGGCTGCATTATTATAAATACGGAAGTAACGAGGCCGGAACATTACAACCACTTTAGTCTTTTTAAGTGTAACAAACATGTCTTGATTAACCTCATGGCAGGATGCCTTATCAGACGTCCGTATGCAAGGAACCATTATTACCCTGACATTAAATTCATAAACGCCTCCAAATTCAAAATATACTCATGATCTGATTGTAAAGACACCCCAAATAACTATTCCATTTTGGTAGTATACTGCTAAAGACCACCAAGCATTTGTGCTGAAAGTTCCTAGTCGTGAAATGTTACATAAATCTTTTGATGTTTTACAATACAGGATACATGGAATCAATGTTCTGTAAACAAATGTCAGAATTCATGACTTGTAGTATTTTATGCGACTGAAAAAGGGGCAGAATATCAATTGGCCCATGCATAAATTGACAACTTACATTAGGTACAAAAAGTTTATTCTAAATTCTTCCTCAATTTTTGTAAAAGTTACTGAACTTGATTGCAGTTTAGAATGTCAACTTTCTGGGTGTAAAAATTTTCTTATTATGCATTTCGGTTTTACAGAAATTAACACTTTTTTTTGGCTACTTTCTGAAGTAAGGAAAGGTTTAAGAGATCACTCACTGTCCTGTGTGTGTATGAGCCCTAATGTTTCTCCCTCCCTCCTGCACTCACTCTCACCTCACAACTTTTGAATGCGTGAACTAAATTTCTCTAAACTCTGTACACATAGTTTAGTAAGGGAATCTGACATAATTTTCGACCACACCTAGCACTTTCAAAATGGTTGCCATTTAAAAATTTTGTGATATCTCTGAAACTAAATTTTGCATGTTAGCAGTGAATCATATAAGTGTTTAATTTAGTGATACATTTTGTTATTGAGCTGCCATTTTGGAAGATAGCGCCACATGAAAAAATTTAACCTTTACGTTCTCTCAAACTACTAGAGCAATTCTCACCATATTTGGCAAGACAGGTGACAATGTAAATGTGTGAAATTCAAATTTATTGTGCACTGATTTTCAAAATGGTGGCCATGCAAATATTATAGGTTTATTTTGTATGTCTGCCATATTGGTTAACCAATTTAGACCAAATTTTGTATGCTGAAAGTTTTTATTAAAAGCATCGTGTATACTAAGACGTCACTTTAGTAGATTTTTATAAAATAGCACCATACTAGTAAATAGTTTATCATGTCATGGAGGGGAAGTATTGAGATTCCTATTTGGCAAACAAGCATTACTCTCATGTAACTTGGCAAGATTTTGACTTCTGCAAAAGTAGTGCCAATGTTTACTTATGTATCCTTTTGCAATCACCTGGTGCGTCAAGTGGGGGCTGTATATTAATGTGCTGAGCATACTGTCAGTTAATCCCCTTACCATTGTAAACAAATTTTAAGTTATTTATAGACTGACATCTGTCTTTAAAAAAAATTTGCTGGTTATAAAAATTAATTAGAAAACCTTGCAAAAAAAATTAAATTTTTAAATTTATTTCAAACCGTGAAATTGGGTTAAAATTTGAGAGATTAAAAATAAAAGTACTTTCATTCTCCGACCAACAACTCTGGACTACTATTGCAAAGCAGTTATTTTGCTATTACTGCTATAATCTATTCACTGTCAAGTGAAAACTTTTGAAAGCCCTCTCATTTAGAATAATAGTCTATAAATATATTTTTTCTCCTTAGAGGTTAACTTCAGTGTGGTGGAATATACTGTCTTTATTACCTACAAGGCAAAAGGATAAAATGGTTTAAAGTAAAAAGTAACTAGGGCTTAAAATTGCCCACTTTACCATGGACAACCTATGCTTAATAACTAAATTTGTAAATGTGGTGTGGAATAACGTAAGGATTGCTTAAAAACTATAAATGTGCATCCCACTTTTTTAGTTTTATTAATACAGTACAGTGACGATTTTCTGTTGGCGCCTGTCAGGCGCACTGCACCCAAACCCGAGTGTCCCAGAGGTGCGCCCGACGGAGGGTTAAATGACTATGAAAGTAAGAACGTCCTATTGTATGAATGTTATTTGAACCAAATTTTATTTAAACTGCAATTTCTTTTGCACGCTGAAAAATGTACTTTCCCCATATTGTGCATGTGTAAATCCCACAATGACAATACTCATTAAAGTGAAAATAGTGCTTATGATTTTGCTGGAAGTGGATTTTTGGGTTTTCTTAGGAAGCTAAACAGGTATTCCTGTCCCTGTAGTGTGTTCACTGACAAGTGTTCTGTCAAACTTTAATTTCTAGTGCTATATTTTTCATAATTGTGTTTGCTTATTACTTGCCAATACAAACCTATAATGCTTGCCCTTCTTTCCAAAAAAAATTGCAATGAAATTAGCGTGCATATAAGTGGATCTTAGGTCGGGGGATTTTAATACCAGATCTAATGAATTTTGACAAGTTTTAAATGACACCACTTTTTAAATATATTTTTTTCAAGCCTCACTTAATTGGTAAACAAAAATTTAAAATTAGACTTTTGTGTCCAAAATTGTTTTGAATGAGACACATGCAAAACAAATTTGAGTATCGTAAAACTGCAACTGATGAGCCTAGTAGTGTACTTGATTTAGCACAGTTGCTTATAAAACTAATTCTTTCTGTGAATGAAAAATTTTCTAACTTGGTGGAGACAACAGAAGAAATTGCAGGTGTAGCACAGTGAACTAACACAGTGGAACAGAGGGTAATTATCCAGAGTAGCTGCTTTTTTTTGTAGTATAAAAAAACCTCAAAAGTGGGGTATTTCCACTCTACTGATTACACAAAACACTATTATACTAGGGGCATTAACGTATGCCTAATTTCGTAATATGTGCCCACCTAACCTAACAGAACCTAACCCCACGATGAGTGAATCATTATTTTACATTTTTAAACTAGCCTATGATGTAGGGTTTTAAACTAACTTAGGATTGTTGGGTTTAGTCTAATCTAAAATTGTATGGTTTTAAATTCGCAGTAAAACACACCGGAAGTCCTGTCACACAGGCAAATATTACGCACAGAAGTACTTGTTCTAGCACCCTCCAATCTTAAATTGCAAGCCTTCGCACGGTGGAGTTTGGACTTCACAACTCACGCCTGAAAAAACCCATCCGCACTGTCGCGTCTCAACTTCAACTAATGGCATCTCAACTTACATGTGAAATTCCTTGACAATGATGTCTACAGACCCCACAGCCAATAAGGTGATGGCACGATGTGCATTTGTTCATGTTGCTAATGCATTACTACACCAAAAATCATGGCGTCCGATGTAAACAAAGCTGCTGACTGCTCGTACTTTTAACTATTTTATTTCATAAGTTCTTGTTATTTTAACATTACGCCCTCCTGAATATTAACAAGGTAAGCTGTGCAGAACCCATTAATGCTACTTTTGTTGGTTAGGACGTTTCCTTTAGAAAAGCAGCTACTCTGGATAATTACAGAACAGAGATGTCCAAAATATTGTGGGGCCCAAGCCACGGGTTTGATTCCTGATGGGCTCACTGCCAGATTTTCACACGTGAGAATTGTGCTGGGTAATGCTGCTGGTAAACTTGTTTCCTCTGCCCTTGCATTCTTGTGATGCCCCATGTACCAAATCCACCTTTACACCTTTGACTTTTTATTGAGCCTCCCAAACCACGCAATTCCTTTAAAATGTAAGGTAATATGGAAGTGTGCATTAAGCATTTTGGAGGAATTCTCGTTAAGAAAATTAAATTTAAGATGGGCCAGTTTTTATTTTATGTTAAAAATTGATAAAACTAATTGTTGGCATTTGGCAGTAGTTGATAGATGTGAGCTGTTTGAATTTGTCATAGACACTAAGTTTTCTTTTATTGCTCAATCGCCCACAATTCGATACACCCCATGACTGCGTTCTTGAACCATTGTTAATGCTACTCATAGTAAAACTTGGAAAGTTTTCAAACGCAAGAATGGCTTTCAACCCTTTTGCATTTTAGTGTGATGAAAGAGCAGCATGGTTGAGAGGAAAATACAGACTCAATAGTAGACCTAACTGTGGAAAGCAGTGAAATAAGTTTTTTGTGGGAAGTGTTGTGATGTAAATAAAATGTGGTTTGCTGTGCCTAAGCAAGCAGGGTTTAACATCTACTATTTCAGAAATTTGTTGTACATCATGGTTGTGATTGGGTTTTTGTTCTTTCAGGTATGGTAGACTGCTTTGTCCGCATACCCAAGGAACAAGGTTTTTTGAGCTTTTGGCGTGGTAATTTTGCCAATGTGATCAGATACTTTCCTACTCAGGCACTGAACTTTGCCTTCAAGGATAAATACAAGCAGATTTTCTTGGGAGGAGTGGACAAAAATACTATGTTCTGGCAGTATTTCCTGGGAAACTTGGCCTCTGGTGGTGCTGCTGGTGCGACCTCTCTTTGCTTTGTGTATCCTCTTGACTTTGCTAGGACCAGGTATGTCACATTCAGACCTGTTACTATTTATAGCTTTTGACAGAAATTAAATAAAGTAAATGGTTTTGCTGTATAAAATCTATGGTGTAGCCTGTTAATGAGATTTTGTAACTTTCTGCAGGTTGGCTGCTGATGTAGGCAAAGGTGCTGGAGGGAGGGAGTTCTCAGGTCTTGGAAACTGTTTATCAAAAATCTTCAAGTCTGATGGAATGGTTGGCCTGTACAGAGGATTTGGTGTGTCTGTACAAGGTATCATTATCTACCGAGCTGCTTACTTTGGGTTTTTTGACACTGCGAAAGGAATGCTGCCAAACCCCAAGAGCACACCATTCCTTGTTTCATGGGCAATTGCTCAGGTAAGTAAAGTTTGGAGTTAGTGGTGTTTGCATGCTTCATTTTTGGGTTTATTTTTTCAACACAATTGGTGGTGTAGATAATACAGAGAGAGTATAAAAGAATACCCCAACTTCGAAGGTCTATAATATCAAAACCAAACAACCTACACAGACTTGATTGACAAATCAAATGAACTGTGGACCCGTGCAGGGTGTTTACCATATCTTCATAAATGTTCAATGTGACCACAAGCTGCCCGAATGACATATACGCGATAATCAAACTCTTTCCACACTCTTGTCAGCATGTCCAGCGTTATGATGGCATCCGTAATTCTTGTTTTGAGGTAGTCAATGGTCGACGAAACACTTAATCCTTTATGTACCCCCTTAGATAATGATCGCACTGGTAAGATCCGGGCTTCTTGGGCCCAGTGATGAAGAACCTGGTCACCAGCTATTCCTCGACCAATCTAACGTTGCAGCAATGTCTCTAAGTTATCCGCGAACAGCTAGGTGCCAATGTGGTGGCACACCATCCTTCTGGAAAATGAAGTCGCCTGCTGCCTCTTCTAACTGAGGAAACAACCACTCTGTAAGCATGTCCAAATAAGGGGTTCCAGTTGAACAGTTTTGACCAATTCACATTTAGCAAACTGAATGACACAATGTCTTCTGTTCCGTCGCCATTGTGATGCGGACCAACACACAACACACGCTCCCAGTGTCATCTCTCTGCACATGAAGGAAACATCACTGTTCCCTTCACATTGACGTGTCTAATGAGAGCTCGCTACCCCCTCACCATCTCAAATCGAGAGTTATAAACGCCATTCAAACCATAACACCGGACATGCTGACAAGTATGGAACGAGTTTGATTATCGCGTAGATGTCGTTCAAGCCGCTCAAAGTGGTCACGTTGAACATTAATGAATATATGGTAAACAAACTTGGCGGTACATTTGATTAGTCAATCAAGGTTGTAGGTTGTTTGGTTTTGATATTATAGACCATGAAAGTTAAAGCATTATTTTATAATCGTCCTGTACAGAAGTTCAGCATAATTGACTTTGTGCTGTAATCACCAGATGCATTGACTCAGCTGAAACTGATATTTAGCTGTTTTAAGATGGCTGCTGTATTTTATTGTGGAATACATTAACTGCAGGTTTCCATAATAGCCCATTTTTGTCCAGTGTTAAAGATATGCATGTAGCAGTGTATCTTTAACATATATGGCACAGCATAGTTTGTTACAAACGAGTAACAAAATGATAAACACATTTAACTACAAAATTAAACTATGTGAAACAGCTCATGTTATGTGCCAAAAGACCACAATTTAAACTGTGTAGAAAATAGTTTCCTTGTAAGGGGCTAAAGTTTTTAAAGCTAATTTACCAGTGCAGGCATGCATTTTGTCAAGACATCCGGAAAAAATTAATGCATGTATTGAAAGATGTAAATGTAGGAACAGAACTAGATGTATGGAAGAACACACAACACATTGTAACACTTAAGACTAGTAGTGTTGATGTTAATAATTTATTGTAGGAGATGTTGGGAGCTCATGCTCTCATTCCTTAAACTGTAAAGTTTGAGAATAAAACGTTTCCACTGAGATTAGTCATAGTAAACCTGAGTAAAAATTAAGGGAAAAGACTGTAGGCAGGCAGTTATACAGTACGTACTTTAAACAGATGTTGTAATTTGTTTACTAGATAGTTTTTACACTGCATCACATAGCTAATGTGTTGTGGGCATCCATTAAACGAAAGGAATGTTAAGCAATGTATGGAAAACATTGAAGTATTGTAACTATTATAGTTGTAATTGACAGTAAACCGGTAGTCAGATTTTCATGTAATAGCTATAGTTAAGACATTCGTAAAATAGTTTTTATCTGGATTTTAAACCTGTATCCTTGAACTGAGCTTTGGTGAATGTAATGTTGGTTTACCAGATTAATTGGGAGGTTTTTAGTTGTGTGAATGCATGGTAATTCAATGAGCATATACATTTTTAAAGTTTTAATAAGTTTCTAAACTGGCAGTAATTTTATCTGTTGTAAAATGTCAAAACATATTTATGCCATACTTGCATGGCAAATGTGTAGTTAGAAGTAATTATAATTTCACTAAAAAGTGTAGTTTTGAGACAAGATTAAAATTTTATTTCTTTGTAGTTTTTTAAGAAGTGTTAAAAACCAAGTCTTCTAATTTCCCTGTACACTTGAGCTTGAGTTACACTGCGCTCTGGTTCTGTGCCTACGCATTACATGTTAAGACACAATGTCGGAAAGGCCCCTCCGTGGTACGTGTTTATTCAGATGTGTTTGTATTAAAATATAAATCTTATCTCGCTGCAATAAGCTACTGAAAATTAATTTCACACTGTGTAACAAGTCTCTAGATGGTAAATAATGGTGACAAAGGGAGGTAAAGTATATGCTTCTGGGATTCAGAAGATGCTGCTTATTGGGTTAAATTAATATTTTGTTTAAAATAATTTGATTTTATGCCAGTTATGGTTACAAACCTTCCGGGGGAGAAAAATACCTTTAAACAAAAATTATTTCTCATTTTTAGGCAGAACAATTTGCTTTGAAATACTAGTGAGGTGCAGCTATTTTGAGCGACCAATCTTGATAAAAAAATTTCTATGATCGGATTACCATCGCATTCTGAGACTGCTGTGGCCTCGTTAGTCATACAGCTGAGCACATGATTGCTGTGTGGTGTGGTGCATTTTGACAAGATTACAGTCAAATTGAAGTCGCGTTAGTTTTATTTAATGCTTCATATACTCATTGATCCCTTTGCCAGGCGTGTAAGGGAGAAGCAAGTGCACTCTGCAGAGAGGACTCCGCCTTTTTTTTTTTTTTTTTTTTATAAATAAGCCCTCTCGTAGGCATGTAATGGGAGGAAGTGTGCAGCTGAGACAGGATGCCATGCTGGTTGCTATAGGCTGTTCGTGGTAAAATGAGAACTTTATAAGCCCTGCTTAGGATATACTTATTTGCATGTTGTGTATTCTTACACCTTATGTAAAATTAATAACTTTATTCATGCATCTGTGCAATTATCAGGATAGTAGATATTTTACAAATCTTATCATTTTAACACTTTGATGCATAAAATAAATGGAAAACTAAAGAATTAAGTTTTCACAAATAGTTACCTAACCAGTTTTATTCTATGTTGAGATAGGAAACTACTTTCCATTGTTACCAACTTACTGGGCAAATGTCACTTGGTGTGCCCATTAAAATATATGCAGGCAGGGGCAGTGACATTTTTGTACTGTTCATTTCAAAAGTGCTCACTTTATTATGAACAGACTTTGGGTAACCGCTTCCTCTCTAGTCAGGCATGTATTGGGGGAAAGAGTGCCAGAGTTGGTCGCCAGCCAAACTGGAGCAGTGATCTATTTAAATATTTTGGTCAGGGAAAGTTGGGGAAGTGAGATCAAGAATAAGTGGGGACCCTGCAGTTGCAAATTAAATAATTTTGCTTGCATAGAGTAGCTGCCCTAAAAGTGCAATTTTGCAACAGCTGGCATAAGCCACCTTTTATGATCTGGCATGACTTTGTCATAAGTTTATATTTATATTGTTGATGGTTGGGTGTAACTGGAAACTTCTGAGACTTTTGAAATTCTTATTACAGACTGTGACGACAGTTGCTGGCATCGTGTCGTACCCCTTCGACACAGTCCGTAGGCGTATGATGATGCAGTCTGGCAGGGCTAAGGCAGACATAATTTACAAGAACACCCTGCACTGCTGGGGAACCATCTACAGGTCAGAGGGTGGAAAGGCGTTCTTCAAGGGTGCTTTCTCAAACGTCCTCCGAGGGACCGGTGGTGCACTGGTGCTCGTGTTGTACGACGAACTGAAGGCACTGATCGCTTAGAAGTCCAGTGACAGTACGCAGCAGCATTATAAATTCCAACATTCGTGGCCGTTGCCATATGACGCGAGATGGCGGCCAGTTCCTCCAGGATGCAAGCATAACTTGATCAAGAATCTGAGTGGTGGAAGTTAGTGACTTTCCTGTTAACATCATTGCATACATCTTTCAGAGGAACTGTGATACGCATTTCAAATATATGGACACAAGAAGTAGGATGCACATAATGTAAATTATCCAAAAGACTTGTACTCATTTTTCTGTTTACCTAAAAACCCTGAACGATATGAATGTTGAAGTGTCGAGCTGCGGGCAGCAGTGTACTGTTTAGTTTAAATTGGGACACCCGTTTAATTTGACTTAGTTTGATTTGCTAACTTTTCAAACATTCTGCAGTATTTTGCTAATGTATGCAATACACATTTGTGTATGTTGGTTATACATTTATTGTATGGAATTAAATTAATGGGTGTATACATGAAAATGTGGATTATACATGCCCTTTATTTATATCCATATTCCTTCTGGTCACTGATAGTTTTCTGCCAGAAAATTGTTTCTCTGTATTGTGGTATATTTCATTATGTAAAAATATTTTTCCATGCAGGTGTTTAATAAGTTATTTGGTTTTCGTCGTATTGTCATCCACAATAAAATTTGTTAAATTGGAATGTAGTCATGACTTCAGTCTAGTTATGGTTGAGAACTAGGCAGTATGTTTTGCGCTTTTTGTAAAGCACTAAATGCCACTGAGAAGCTTACACTGTATGGACCAAATTTTTGGCCATAATAGTTTGGATTCTATATTTATTAAATTACTGTTCATAGTTTTTTTTCGGGTTCAAGAACCAATTTTTTAGGCCAGAGAATTCCGGTACAAGTTTTGTAATTTTCTCATTAAAGTACTTTTGCTATGCTAATGCTTGTAATTTTTCTTTGAAGTTTTAAAATTGCAGTTAGGGCCCAACTCTGCACAATGATCACTTGTCAGCATGTTTGGAAGAAGGCTTTATTGGCCAGAAATATATGCTAGTAGGTGGTGTATGGGGATTTGTGTGGCATTCATTTTGTAGTGGTATGGTAGGTTCCTCAAATTTCGCTTGTAAATTTAAAACTTGACAAAAGTGCACCTAAAGTTGTGGCACATTGTAAAAAAAATTAGCTCTATTAAAAATGTAAGAGCTTTCTGGCCTTCATAAATTTTGCATTTTACACACTATTCGTATGGTAAAATAAAATATTTTAGTTTTGAAATCTGCACTATAAGGGACATTGTAACGAATGGAGCATCTGTTTGAGGGTGCTAGCTTATGCAAGGCAGGCTACTCAATTTCTCATTAAAAGTTTACTGGTATTATTAAAGGACCACTCTTTACAGTAATTAAGTGTTTTGGGATGGTAGCTCCCATGTCGAATGCATGGTGTAAACTTTAAATGCTTCTCTGTAACTTAATGTATTTTGGATGATAGTGTTCCCTGACTAAAATGTAGTCCTATTGCTATTGAACTGGGGAAATTAGGTAAAATGAAGTGCTACTGGAGCAGTTGATAGAACATGGTTGGTATGGAAGTGCAAAATGACATGCTACAGACAACAAAGACTTTGGAACTGGGAGACAAAGGTCAGTAACTGTAGGTATAACTTGTTACACAGTTGGAAGATTGCAAATTTTATTTTGCAAAATACAGTGAAACCCCGTACACTTCTTGAGGGGAAAGTTTTAAAATTAATCACAATTATCTTGTTTCTTTTATGCTTTTATCTTCAATAAATACAGTGGAACCCTCTTTTAAGGGGTCCACAAGAACGTCACACTAAAAGCAGGAAAACTCTAAGAGGGAACACAAAAATTCAAGAAACTGGACACCAAAAGATATGAAAGTACGCACTGTAATAAACAACTTTATAAAATAAACAAAACAAATATTTTTTTATAAATACATAACTATATGAAAGTTTATCTCCTGGTTGCAAAATCATAAAATAAGTAATTGAGCAGAAGATTATTGTACATGCAAAACAAGCATAATTGTTCATGGAAGTGGCTTACAGTACTTAACAAATGAGACTTTATACAACCATTTTTAAAAAGGTAGGTTATCAATCTCTTATTCAAAGTTGTACAAGCAGACAGTTTCATATTGGTTAACAAACAATTTGGTTCTGGTTGCAAAATACATCAGTTTGCTAATAAGTAACCAAAAATTATGAATTCAGTCATTTTCTGAAGAAATCCTTAATGGTAGTTTGCCTCCTGGTTGTATTTCCTTGCATCAGTAAAATATGATCTAAATGGAAAATAGACTGTATCACATGTTCAGGTGCATTAGAATGGGAAGCAACTAAGTTTCTCAAGATGTCTTACACTCGTAAGCTTGTGAATGAGTCACTTTACCTTAGTGTCTTCGTCGTAGTCTTCACTTTATTGGTCTGACAGTTGTGACCTTTTATACAGTTCTTAAATGGTATACGCAAGGCAATGCTTCAGCCACAGAAACTTGCTTATCAAAGGTGAATGAGAATTTGAGTCTCTTGGAGGGTTCCCCTCTCATCTGATAGCACTATTATCTCAACTTCATCACTGGTTATTGTGGATGACACTGAAGCACATGTAAAGTTTGCTTTCCTAAAGTAGTTTGCGATAACTGACTGGCATGTACACTGAAGAGCCAAAAAAACTGGTATAGGTGTATATGCAAATAAGAGGTATGGAACCATAGTAATGTGATGTGGTTTGCAGCTAAATTGGTTACTGCTGCTATAATGGCAGGATTTAAGAGTGTTTCAACGTGGTGTTATAGTCTGTGCGCGAGAGATGAGACATAGCATCTCCGAGGTAGCGATAGCATTTGGATGTTAGCGTACGACCATTTCACGAGTGTACCGTAAATATCGGGAATCTGGTAAAACATCAAATCTTCGACATAGCTGCGGCCGGAAAAAGATAGTGAAAGAACGGGACAAACAACTGACTAGAATCATTAAACGTGGATGTACAACCCTTTCTCAAATTGACGCAGGTTCGATTTGTGGACTGCCCTGCAGGATTCATGGTGTGAATTGCCTCCTGCATACCTTCAGACATTAGTCGAATCCATGCCACATCGTCTTGCGGCACTTCTGCGTGCTCGTAAGGGGGGCAGGGGGGGCTACACGATATTAGGCAGGTGTACCAGTTTTTTTGGCTCTTAATCGGTGTATGTCCAGCATGCAGCAGTCGTGTACAATCTCAGTTGTGATTTGAAGTTACGTGAAATGGTTTGGTGACAAAAGATAACTTACTGAATCAGGAACAGTTTGCATTATTAGCGGGGAAATGAAAATATTTCTGGGAATGTTTGTTATGCTTATGGAGAAACCTTCGGGGCCAGAAAAACTGCATTATAGATGCGAACACTCTTAATGGGAACCTTACAAGGCTGGTTCTACTGTACTTTTTTTTTTTTGGTAAAGTTCAATATATAGATGAGCTGTATTTACCATACCTGCTTTACCACCCATTCTCCTGCCCTGCCTAGGTGTTTTAATCTCCTGCTTTTTTGTTTTGGTTATGTGGTTTTTGAATTTGTTCAGCATAAAGGAATTGTAGTACGTGCTGTAACCTGAAGTAATTTAAATAGCAACAATAACCCAAATTGTTTGATCAGAATTTTTTCCCCACTATCCAGTCCTAGGTGGCTTTGTCAACATTGTGTGGTGTTTACTTTTTTTTCACTACGGTACAGATAGTCGCAAAATAAATAAGTTTCTAAAATCTACTACAGAGTGAACCAGTTCTGCAATTGAGTTTTTAAAGTGTTTTTGTGTGTACTCTTAAATAGAGCCATTCATATAGAAATAGTGCTGAGAAAGCCTACAGTGAAATATTTTATGGTTTATAAGAAGACATTAAATGAAGAACATTAAAAGTATGTTATCCTCAAGAAAAGAACCTTTTGCATTCTGCTCATAGTTCTGATTTTTCAGTCATGTCAGGAAGGGAGACCTTGTGAAGCATGTAAATGCAAAGAAACTCCTGTGAGCGTAATGAGTTGGAAGTTTTCTGTAACAAATAGCAAAGATAAGTAACTAACTCAGAGTGTTTTACACATTTTATTTTAGAAATCAATTTGCCTGTTGTGCCAACTATGTAGTCTGTCGCTTCAGAAAAATGTTTCCTGATAGGGAAATTGCCCAGAAATAGAGTTGTGCTCTCATAAACTGCTGCTATTGTGATAGATAGTGAACTCTGAAGAAGATGCTTATGGTGATGATGCAGCAAGATACTGGATTTTCATTTTCCACTGATGGTAGCAAAGAGCAATGCCAAACTGTATCCTGTTGTGACATACTACAATGATGAGTACTGTGCTGTGTGTTCCTATATTGAATGGTGATTCCACAGTCTTGACTATTGCCACACTAGTTTTGGATGCATTGAACATTGCTCCCCAAAATTGCATAGCATTTGGTACTGACAATGCTTCAATTATGATTGGTGTGACAAATGGTGTAACTACTTAAGGGATGCCGAACATGTTTGCAATTGGCTGACCTTGCCATTTTACATATTTGGGTAGAAAAAGCTGCTGTAGCCTTTCCATGCAAAAGTATTGGAAGATATCTTTTTGATTTGCATTTATTAGCAAAAAGAAGAAAATAAGTTAAAGGCATTGCAAAAACTCTTGAAACTTGTCATTGGGAACAAGATTGTTGGAACAGTTGGATCCACTGGTAATGTTTTGTTCCATTCGGAGGTTACAGAACTGCCAAAGCAAATATCTGGAGCGTTGGATTCTTACAGAATACCCAAGCTTACTAATATTAAATCAGTGGGCTCTTGACAGTAGTATTTTGTAGCTGAAGTGAAGTTGCAAGTCCAATACTTAAACCAAAGTGTCGGAAATCTGTCCAGGAAGCAATTAGTGTAATAGTGTGGGGGTTATTCAAGAGACGTTCATGGTTTGGACTTAGAAGCGGAAGTAATTTTTCTTGGTCCTTCATGTTTTGCCCATTTTTGAGAGACCTAATAAAGCATTGAAATTGCAGAAACCTCTTGCACAATCAGCATTAAATTCTGCTGGAGCGGTACAGAAATATTCTTATTTGTGAAATTTGTAGTAGTAAAAAAAGCATTGTTTCTGTTTTGGAAGTTTGTTACTATAAACAAGACAACCAGAAAGAATCGTATGGAATTTAACTTCAAGAACTGTAGTACAGCTCAGAAGAAAACACAATTTTTCTTTCTGCTGAGAGGTAATTTTTTTGTCAGCATATGATTATATTGTATCGTCGCACTGTCAAGGGTTGACAACTGGAAATTACAGCTCTTGTTTGCTCAATCGGTAGAAACATGAAACTTTAAAAAAGGTGCCATATAAAAATGAATTAGTGTCTTGATTTGTTACTCTTTACTTTTATTTATCTTTCAAAGTAAACAGTTCACAGACCAACCAAGAAAGAAAGAGCAGCGCTGCAGTAGTTTATGTATTATAAATCTTCGTCTCTTAAAGCTTTCATCTCAAGAGGAATTATGAAGGCAGCGACCTCCCACACCGGTGGAGTAGTAATTTAGTAGTACAAATTTTGATGGCTTGGGGACATATTTTCCCCGCCCGATGCCCCTGTATCCAACCAGTTTATCCACTGGCAACAGGAAGTTACTAATTGGACACTGTCTTATATGCCCTTTGAGCACTACTGAAATAATTGCCTCGAACAATACCTTATTGTTATAAAAATTACGGCCCCAACTTGTGTTAGCTATATTCCTTAATCTGAAATACCACAGCAGCCTTTCTGGCAACATCGCTAAATAGTATAAAACAAATTCGCTTATCTGCGTCTGTCTGTATATTCGCTCAGTAATTCGAAACAACTTGATGGATTTTGATGGGGTTTTCAAAATCATTTGAAGTATTTCTTGAAGGTTTTGGTGTAAAATATATTTATATTTAATGTAAGGATAGTAGAGAAATGAACTGTTTCTAACGAACTCTTAAAAAAAATGCTTTTAGGGTGCTTACGTGGGTTGAGTTGACTAAACCATAATGGATACATCAAGTTAATGTACTACAGAATAGTATGTGATAGCATATGTTTATCTTTTAAGGATTTCCCAGCATATGTTTATCTTTTAAGGATTTCCCCACAGTAACGGTTTTTGTCTTTCATAAGTATCGCTGTAAAGCTAAAATGTTACTGGGCGAAGCCGGACTGGTTCGCTAGTATTCTTTACTTAGGAAAGTTCATATTTTCATCCATAAGGACTCCGATATTTCACCTCATCCACGGTGACCCCACCAAAGTGTTCAGTCGCCAGCCTCTGCAGTTTCCCTTTGAGCATCATGGTCGTAATCTTAGATGTGGAGAATTCCAGCTTCACTTGTTTGGACCATGTCCAAATCATCTCCATTACAACTTCAAGCTGCCACATTGGGTTTCCTGATATGAGTGCGAGGCCATCATCTGCATAGCCGAAGGCCCCACACCTCGACAGAAGACCAGACCTAACTCAAGAATCTGTCAAAGATGACGTTTCATAAGATCGGACAAAGGACCGACCCCTGGGGCATCCCTTTGTTAGCATTTTCTTCACTAGCACATTCTGGGCAGAGTATGGGCTCTCTGTGTCTGAAGAAATCCATAATGACCCTGTATGATTTTGATTCCAAAATTATTGACAAAGAAAGACCCTTTACAGAAACAATAACAGGAGCAGTAAATGACATCCACGCATGCCAGTGCTCAAATAGTGCTCTTCTGCAGAAGAGGACAGTAAAGAAACAGTGTAGGAATCTAGAAAAGAAGTTAACAAGGGTTAGTATTAGTATAGCGGGGGAAACACTCCAAAACCCCCAGTAATGATCCTGTATGTGATTGCTAGAGATCTTTTCCTCTTCAACTGGCACATTACTTTCGGTCATCAGGCTTTGTCAAAAGCTCCTGCTATGTCCAGGAACACCCAAAGTATAAACTTTGCCCGACTGTTCTTCACATATTTCATTACATCGTGCAGAGCAAAGTCTGTACCCATTTCTTTGTGGAACCCATATTGTTTCTCGCCGAGGGTTCCTTCTGTTTCCAAAGCCATTATTTATTAGCTTCTTGTGGACTTTTCCCAGTATCAGAGGCAATGTTAGATGTCGGTAGGATCTTCAGGATCCTTCTTGCCTTCCTTTCGCAGGTTCTGCAAACTTTCCTTTTTCCATGGGATTGGAAACACGCCAGAGTTGAGACAGTCATGGTAGAGCTTCAGTAATTCCTGTATTATTATTGAGAAGTTTAATTATATTATTTCGGCCCCAAACCACCATAGTCTGGGGTTTTTCAATTTGTATGCCACTTATGTTAAAAACTGGTGCATAAGTTTCCTCAGGAATTTCACCCATTAGCTGTTTGTTCCGGACATGCTCCTCTCATTTTCCTGGGAGTTATCAGACAGGAGTGCATGGAGCACATTTTCCATAGACCTCTACAGGTCAGTGCAAGTCTCACCATTTACCCTTATGCTTGGTGGAGGTATTGCCTTCATTTTGCCAGCTGCAATCTTGTAAACCACACTGAAAACATCCTAGTTACGCACTTGTGTAACGTAATCCACCCAGGACTGTAACTTTTTCGACTTAACCCTGTTGAAGTAAGCCAGCTTATTTCGCTTATACTCTAGCGAATTAGTTCTCTCTCATCACCCCTAAGTCTGTGAAGTCGTCTCCTGTCTCTTCTCGCTTGCTTCCTCTCGGTCTTTAATACCATATACCACCATGATATGTTCGGAAGTCCTTGACTTGTTTTCCGGAGATATTCTTCACTGGTCTCAGTGTTTGCAGTTACTCTTTTTTTTCCTACATCCACTTCATCCAGCTGCATTTCAGGACATCTCAGTTTACCCAACAGTGTCTTGTCGTATTGTGGCCAATCTGCTATTTGGTGTAGACATCGCACCTCTCTTCCTATCTCTGGCACATAGTAAACATTTGTTCCTCCATGTCCAATTTCATATACTATGAGTGTATGTATGATCACTCGCACTTTCCTCCAGCACTCTACAGTTGTTGATATGGTCTCTGGCCTTCCCATTTATCACAGTAATGTCAATGTACGTTTCAGTACCATGTGCCTGCGAGACAAATGTTGCCAGTTCACCTTTCACATGTGCAATATCCAAATAATTTATTAAAATGAATTGGCTGATTATCTCGCCTGATTCTTCCGTGTTTGGCGAATGCCAGACCTCGGATTTTTAACATCTGCACCAATTACCAAGGGTTTTTACCTTAACACATTGATCACCACTTACCATCTATCCAGATGTGTTTGTGTGACATCTCCAAACTAAAAGTATGAGGATATAATCCAGAATTTAGTTGTTCCCTTGATTGCTTGCACACATACGTGATGTTTGTTAGAGATACTGGCCATCATCACATTCATGTTGTTTGTCCTCAATACTCCAGCATGGTGTACACAGTGCCATTAAGTCCTGTTACCTCGTCGAAAGGCACATATTGTTCCCGAAACAATACCATATCCAGCTTCTGCTCCACCACAATTCTGTTCAGCTCGGCAGCACTGTTGCCGACCTTTACATATTTAATGGCCTGCATCTTATGATATTGTAGTCCATAATCGATCCTGGCGAGTTCCACCGACAGAGCCTTCTGATATGCCAGGCAGTCTGTGGAGTCCACCCTGTGCTCATGTGCAACATCTTTCTTTAGAAAGTTTGTGCATGTCTCCTTAAAATTAGTCTTACTTTTTCGGGCAGTTTTAATACTCATGGCCCTTTTTAGCGCACTTCCAGCATGTGGACTTTATCTCTCTACATTTCTTTTCTGTGTGTCCCCATTGTGGACACTTATAGCAATGGGACAAATATATAGTCCCTGACCCGACAGCTTTCGTAGCAGACATAAAGCCTCTCCTTTACCATGATGGTATTCCTTGTTCCTGGGTCACATTCCAACACATCATTGACTCTATGAGTGTCCCTTCGACCAGTCCGATGGCCGACAACCATTTCGCTTAAATTTTTCCACAGACATCACATCTCTGGACTGGAAATTTTGTCTGTAGAGTTCCACCAGACCGGATGTGTCGTCTGACCGAGGCACACTGTACTATCTTGGAGCCTCTTTTCCTTAGTGCCTCTAACTTCAGGCCCAACTATTATATTACAGTCTGGTTTTTTTAGTTTTTCTAGAATTTCCTCATTGCTAGCATCAGTGAACATTCCACCATTTCTGATGCCTTGCATGTTGCGGATTTGCAATCAGTCAGCCTTAGGATAAATATTTTTCTTGATCTTGTCGTTGGTTTCTCTGCTGGTAGTCCCTTCTTTGTCTGGGTATACCAGCACTACTTTCCTAGAGGGCTATCGTTTTATTTCTTCACCCTTTACAGTTTGTGCATAACGCTTAACGGCTGGTATTCCTCTTAGTACAGTTTGTCCCTCTTTCTCTGTAGGTACCCTCACCATGGGTCTCCATTTGACATTTTCAAACAGTACTTTGTCCAGCAGGCTCTGTAATTGGGTGGCCTTTGGTACCAATAAAATTGCCTGAGTGCTGTTAATTTTATAGTTTTTACTTAGAAGCCATTCCACCATAGTGGACACCAATTCCTTAGTTTTATTATGTGTCTGATTGCCACTTGTTTAAATATTCTGGACAAAGTTATGTGTCCAATAAGCCACTCCCATGCTCATTTTCAGGCAGAATAATCTGCAGCTGCTTCCTTGACCTGGGCACTTCGGAGCCTTTACTAGTCCCAGGTTTTCCCTCAACCTTTTAAGTAGGGTGTACACTACCAACTACCTGTATTTTTTCTATGGAAGGCCTTAAGGATTTTCCTTGTCCTGCTCTTACAAACTCTTCAGTCTTCCTCTTTGCTATACATAGTTCAACTTGTGACTATTTCTTCGTCTGAACTTTCTGGGCCAGACTTATCATGTTCTCTTGGGTGTACTACTGGTATAATGTCCATATATTCATGGTCATCTTTTCTGCCTTCTAATCCTTGTACGCCCTCTCCCTCCTCTTCATCATATATCTCTGCTATCCAGGAGTTGCCCACACTCCTTCCTATGCCATTTATTGAATACCAAATTTGCTGGTATCATTTGAACTTTTTTGACGGCATAAAATTGCTCCCAATAGAAATCTTGGTCCATCAGTCGGTTCACCGCCACCGTGGCCACTGACTTCGAAACATTTCCTTGGCCGAATAATCTCTTGAGTTCCCTTCGCCTTTCTTTCAAGGGTTTCGGTTTGACATTCAACAGCAAAGCGTCTTTTATGGACACTTTAACCCGTTTAAATGGGCTTGTTTTAGATGCCATTGCGCACTTACATCACTGCAAGTCCTGCACAAATTAGCACTACACAATTCAACAGTTCTAGACACTACATTTCAAATAACACATATACAGTCCACTCTGACCACACTACTAGTTCAAGGAGGACTCAACCTTCTAGCCCAAGGCCAGCACTGTTCTTCTTTGCCCACTCCTAGCCGTATGAGGAACCTCCAAGAGTTATGGCCACACACAAACCTACTGGCACAGGTTCGGTGGACTAATGACCTCGGTGTCCGTTTCTCCATCCGGCCACACAGTACTGCTATGCCTTATTAAGGCTCTATACCTGCAATCCAGAGGCAGTACTATTTTCATTAATGAATCAACCCTTATCTCAGTCACCATTCACTGGGTTTATCTGCTTAAGGCCCCCGTCTACCTGGAACTTTTTCCCACGTTTAGGCCGAGAAGCGCGGGAGCGATAAGGGCGACACTGCCACGCGCATCAAGTACGCCATCGCCGCTAAGCGCAAGGCTCTGAACTGGCGTGCAGTGTTCTCGTCGTGCTGCGTGTACCTATGGGACTTGCAGCGGTTACCATTTTATTTTATAGTGGGAAGTCTTTAAGAAGGTTCAGTGCAGGCCCCTATAGTAGTTTTGTATGTATCTGATGCGTGCATTTTGAGCTACAGCGCCTTGGAAAGGCCGTTTTTAGCGGTTTTGGAGTACTCTGAATTGATATTTCTAACGTACGTGATATTTTGAAAGTGCTTAACAGCTCTCGTCTGAAGTGTGTGTTCTTTTCGTAGATCAGCACGTTGGACGCACGCTTAATAGTTTCGTTGAAAAACGTGTATTTGGAACACTCTGCAACGCAGTTCAAGCGCCAGGTAGACGGGCGCCTTAAGTAACCACTTCTTAATGTGGTTTTAACTCGGGCAGTACCCCGAGAAAACCAATAAAGTATATTGTTTTGTGAAAACAGGTAATTTAATTATAGGCATGTGAAAGTTAAAATTTTAAATTTGTGGAATGGCAATTTTTTCCCCAGTCGCAAATAGCCTAAATGTACAAAAAAAATTATTTTTGTGTGAAGTCAATACTGTATATAGTGAGAAATATATATGGGCTGGTTAAAATGTTGGCCCTGCTTGCTTGGTCTGTTGCAATGTAATTTAGTTCTGCTTCACTGATCGCATTTTCTCTGTCAATGGTGGAAAAATATGGTATTGGAAGGTTTAGGCCCCAAACATTGGTTAGGAAAATGGGGAATCCTAAATTGAAATTTCAGTGGACACCATGATGAACTAATTACTATCTCTGGTGTTAACAGCATCGGCATTTTTTTGTACGTGGCGTAAAACGCGGGAACAATAAAATTTCCGCAACTTAATTTGCGAGTGTGCTAAGGAAAAGGAAAACGTAAATACCATGCCCTACTACTGCTGCCATTTGTAGTTGTGTAAGCAAGTGTGTGAAAGGTTTGCTTTATCGAAATTTTTCTGCATCGTGATATTTTTTGTTTGAATACAGCTGTAACAACCAGGCTCACAAATGTGGGACCAGAACTGAAACGGCGATGAACATTTGCAGGCTGATCCATTCGGGCATTCTTAACTTCATGATTAATAACTCGGTTGGAATGTCTGATTTTATCGGGTATATGCTGTCCACGATAAAGTGAGCACTTGTTAGGTCCTCGTTACTTTTTTCCTGTCAGCCATTGTTTTTATCCCACCACCACTTTTTAAAATAAATATTGCCATGCGAGTAATAAACAGTGTGTATATTTAACTGGACTCGAAAGTTAACTTCCAAAGCTACAATAAAATGTATTTATTGACTATTATTAAAAACGAGAGGGCTTCAAAAAGTGCTCACTTTACCGTGGATAGCCTATATGACAAGAGCATGGCCTTGAATTGGCGCCTTGCACAGGCTTGCTGTGACTTGCGGCAATTTTGGCAGTGGGCTATAATTTCCGGGTAGTGATTTTGGTACCAAGTGGAAGATCTCTTCTAATATTGGTTTTAAGTCATTAAAGTAAAGTTTACATTTTTTTTTCAAACTGTTTGTTACAAGATTGATGTCACTCTTCCCAACAGTTGCTGATAAAGTTGATGATGTTGAAAATTTAGCATGTCTTGAAAATATCTCCCAAACTGAAAAAAAAAAAAAAATTAATTTAAAAAAATTGGTTGTCTGTAAAGTCGGTTTACTGACGATAGTTGAACGTGACAACGTCTTAAGAAAATACTGATGGAATGGTAGCATTTTTCAAAAGAAAATTTTAATTTCATTTGTTTAATAGATTTGTATGTATATAGAGAAGGAGGTAATTGGAAATCACAATGAAATTGATCAAGTGAGATTTATTTGTACGCATAAATACAATTATGTCAATTTTTTTTTTTCCATGGTGGGATTGTAAGCGGTTCTGCAAAATAAATCGTCGTTCGAAACAATTAAAAACATTTTTTCATAAAATTCTTCATTCAATTCTTCATTTTAAATTTAAAAAATAAAAATACAACAAAATACTTGAATAAAATTTATTGTTTAAATTTCTACTCAATCGTTAAAATTTTAATTTTGATTTTATTATTTTAATACTATAATTAATTTTTTTCAATTAGTAACTTAATTATTTTTGCAAATTTAATTGTAATTTGTTATAAAAAAGTAATTAATTTTAAATAATTCATTATAAGAATAAACAATGATTAAATTATTGTTTATAAATCTTACATTTAAAATTTAAAATTTGGAAACATTAAAATTTTCGTAAATCTAGTTTTTAAAAAGCCCGCCTCAATGTGTTTGATATAGGAGAAAATGTTCCCTTTGACGGATGGCTGGTCCAACCTGTCATTTCAGACACTTAATTTTGTCAATTATAGCATAACCTTCAATCGCTGCACTAGCGGACCGATGCTATTCATTTTAATGATGAAAGCACGAATATTCGACAATATATCACTGAATATATAATTAATATCGAAAGAATCATTACCTTTATCGCTGTAATTATCGTTGCTATAAACAATTGACACCACATTCACTTTTCACTGCACTTGATACTCGATCAAAACATGTAAATGTACTATAGTATAGCAGCTGTCCACGCAGACGCATCGCTCACTCAAGTAGGAGAGAGACGGATGTCGAACGCTGCCGAACGCAAAGGCCGATTGTGCTTCTTTTTCGCTCGTTCCGCGCTCTCGCTTGCACTTCAAGCCTTACACGGAACGCCTCAGAGCGAGGTAACGCCGCATGAGTCATGTTTTTTCGTGCGTGCAGCCGGCTCTATCGAATTATAAGACGTTGTCACGTCAAAAACTTTATGAAAGTTACACACTTTACGCGGCACTATTTTCTGGAATTATTTTCCAGTTACTGATTTATCTTTGCAGGAAATGGTATTTTGAGAGTCGTTATTGCATGTTAAATTACCGATGCCATAGTGAGAGTTCAGGCAATGATTACCTCTGTGATGGCCTCCTTGTTGATAAAACCCCAGTGGTTTCATAGCAAAAATTAACCAGTTTGTGAAGGTCCGTAAGATTATTAACATTACACACAGTATTTTCGTATTGACATCGAGGGGAACTGGTAGTGTATGTGCTATAAAGGTGTCCAAAGAGCAATTTACCCCTCAAAAGTGCATATGAATAAGCGAGGCTCTCTCTTCAAAAAGTCTCCAAATTAAAATGCAACTGTCAATGTGAATTTCACCACGAAAATATTAGAGTACCATAGTTGATAAATTTTTTTACCTAGGATTTCAGTTTTTTGGGCAAGAGTCTGGAAAATATGGCAGTGCAGGTAATGGCTTAAAAAATTAATTATGTAGTCATCTACAATTTTTGTTAGTATAAAATTCGAAATTGAACCTAATTAATATGCCAGGAGGCTGTTAAAAAATAATTGAGAAATTTGTCTCGCTAATAAACTTAAGTCAACATTGTCGGAAGTCGCGCTGCAGGATTTCGTAGAAATTACGTTCCACTTCTGCGACTTCGATGAACACGTAGACCTTTGTAATGTGTGTTGGTAGATTGACCCTCGGACGAAACTTATTCACTCTTTAGCGGTTAGGTTCAGTTCACAATTAAAAACTTGTATCAACATGGAAAGTGGCGTTCTTTACGGTACAGATCATGAGCGTAACCTTAACCTGTGTACGAATTGGCAATATTTTATTTCGTGTTGTGTGCATAAGGCTTTCAGCCAATAGGATCGCACGATAAATTAATAGTATTGTGCTATTGAAAGTAAGGACAGGTACATCCACTATGAATCACGTGCAGACTTCTTTTAAACGAAATTGACCGAGCTTGAATGCATGAGCGCCACTGGTTCCCACCGTGGGACGCACTCACCAACACATTCTCCTCAGTGTCGTAGCCAGAAATTTCTCAAGGGGTGGCGTGGAATAAACGTCTGAAGGGATAGGAGCTTACACCGGCATCAGCAGTGCCGACATGTTAATTAAAACAAATTCTAGGTGAAAATTATCTAAATCCATCTTGGTGAACAGAAAACGCATATTTTTATCACAAATGATTTTTAATTCCCCCGCCCCCCAAGCCTATGGTGCAAGTGGCATGGAGACCTAACTGTGGTTCGAGACGCCAACAGCATTGCTCTGAATTTCCTAGGCCAAGCCTGTCGGCAAGTTGGTACCTTGTCTGTGCGGAACCGTGGGACATAACACTCCACTGGTTAGGAGAGAAGGAAGTGGGTGTCCGCGGGGAGAAGGGGCACGAGCAGTGGATATGACGTGGCCGCGTGCTGGCGGTGGGTTGCAAATGTTACAAGGTCAGGCCGTGGCCTACTTACACGAGCTGCACGTGTTTCAGTACTTTACGTCCGCCCAACTACGACCGAAATGATGCGTTCAGGCACATCGGTTTTGAGTAGGGCAATGTTTTTCAATTTCTCATTTTCCTCTTTGTCTTATGTCACTTTTTCGAGTGTTAGGAACAGTTTCTGGTGCAAAATTCCTGGCACAAGGACTTCAAATTGTACGAATATTATAGCGCGCACCGCCTCTATTGTTGCGCCATAAAATTATATGCTTACGAATGTCGCACAAGTCGGCGTTTCGTATACCTTGTCCTAGTTTGCTCCCCAATTAGTCCAGTCAAATTAGGCCAAATTTAAGGCTAACCCACAGGTTAAAAACAACCAGCTGAAACCTTCACTAGTGTGTTGAGGAAGTGCCCGAGTTCATGATACAAAAAGTCCCAAGTAATCGCCACACGGGTTTTCCGCCATTTTGAATTTGAAGTCTGGCATGTAAATTTTTTTAAGCATTCATTGAAAATTATATTTGAGATTCTCGTTAGTCCTAGAGACGTGCTCTTCCCTTTAAATGGGATTTCCGAGTATTGCAGAAATATCATCTTTAAATCAATAATTTAAAATATAAGAGATTTTATAATTTGATATTACTATGATTTTCCGAGAAAACTTATATTTTTACGAAATGCGCTCCAGCCATGCATTATTTTAAAAAATGTCCCAAACAAACAAAGTTTTTTTGTTATTTCAACATATTTACCTTATTTTCCGCCCCACCCTTATATATTTCTTACTAGCTGTGCCCGCGGCTCCGCTCGCTTGGACTACATAATTATTGTTTAGGTTTTTGTAATGAAGTTGAATTTTACTTAGGGACGTTGGTAAAAACGCTTATTAGTATTTCTCTGTTATAGTTAGATATGTATATGCTACCGCGGAGTTTTTTTAGGTCTTTTTATTCTACACAATTCTTTACTACATGATATTGTTCCATCTTTTAACGGTTTGGGCAGCGCATTGCAAGAGAGTCCATGCCACGTCGTCTTGCGGCACTTCTGCGTGCTCGCTGGGGCCCTACACGATATTAGGCAGGTGTAAGAGTGTTTTGGCTCTCCAGTGTATTAGATATATGAAACAAGTAAAAAGGGTGTAAAATTTTGTGGGTTTCAATTTTCTACTAAAAATATTTGAGCTGCGACCAACCATTTTCGAAATATTTAGAAAAAACCGAAAAAATATACCTATTTTTTAAGATGGCGGATAGAGCTCACCTCTGATTCATCGGGACTTTCAATGCAATCAACACTAGATGCCTATCAATAATTGTACCACGTTTCAAAACTGTCGTATTTATTTCACTTGAGAAACCTATTTTGATTGGACTCTATAGTCCATTCACTGTTACTTCCAACTCTTCTGAAGCCCTGCTAAAGTTGTACTTCCAGGATATTTCTCCACCTCATCCAAACAAAGCTTAACCGAGTCTAGAAAATTACATCAGAGTGACGACGCACCGCATTCGTGCGTACTCAGTTCAATAATGTTTTGCATACAACTATTTATTAATTGGCATTACCAACCCCCCTATTTTCTCCCTGTTTTATTCTTATTAATTATTAAAATTTATAGAAAAAACATAAGTAAAAGTTCAATTAAACCAAAAAATAGGTACTTTTATTTTAACACAAATATAAAACGCTTGACAAACATGTTATACATAAGGTGTTTTTTCGAAGGTTTGATTCAAAACGTGTGAAGAAACCGCGTACAGACTATACCTCTGCGGACGCGTATGCTTACTACTGGATCACTGTGCTTTCATGCACGATCGTCTTCAGTGAGAAACGGTGCAAGATCGGCTGGTGGCACGAATGCAGGTTTACACTCTCAAAAGAAAAAGTTTGGAACATCATGACCATGACGAGGAAACAGTGAAGTAGGCCATGGCCTTTATTGTACACCACAACAATAACGCCTGAAGATATACATTATTAGGGAATCAAAACAGGGACGGGCGTCCACTGACAAACAAACACCAGCACAAATAATGCAAACAATCAATTGCACGTGTGTCCAGTGGGAAACGACTAATTGTGTTTCCGTGCAAAAAGTGTCCCAACTCACGTGTTCACAGCAGTAGCCTGTGGTGAACTGTTGCCAGGAAATCTGGTGCTTGCTCACTGCTGTACAATCTCGGTGCACGCAGCAGGAGCCGGTAACCAGCCTAGGGAAACTGAGTGCATTCCGATCACTCACAAGCGAGCCGCAAGAGACCCATTACAAGTGTCCCGTTGCTTCAGCTGCTGAACTACGTTTTAGTGGTGGAAGTATAAACTAGCAAGCAACAGGGTACGTCACAGAGCTAACGCCAGCTTACCTTGCAGCAGTTCCCGACACGCCTCTGGTTCACAGTGCCTTCGTATGGCCTCGACGTGCAGCGTGCATTCCCTGACACGTTGAAACATCCCTGAGATGAGTGCAGTGATAACGTCCATAGGAAGAAGGTCTCATTCTATCTGGAAAGTATTGAGGTTCTGCAGTGTTTCTGGAGACCGTGGAAGACTAAAAATGGTAGTTTTCAGCACCTTCCTCACGTGTTCAAAGCAGTTGTTTGAAAGATTCTTCCAACGTGGGTTAATGATTAATAGGATAGCCATTCGCGAGAAATTCTTTTTCTAGATGGTTATGTTCAGCAGCTATTGATTCCTTGTCGAGCATATTTTTTTCAGCTCGGACAGTTAAGTGCGGATAATTATAGTTTTTGTGGTTGGATTCAAATTGGAGGTATTGGCCAGTGGGGGTAGGTTTTCTGTATATATTTGGTTATGTTCTGGTCTTTCTTCGATACTAATATACCTAAGCATGTAAGGCTCTCGTTGGTTTCTGTTTCGTATGTGAACTGTATTGGTGGCCTGAGTGAATTGAGAAAGTTGGCCAATTCGTCCAGTTTGTCGGTTCCATGTTGCTAGGTCATAAAAGTGTCGTCGGCATAACGCAGCGACTTAAGGCGGAGTGTTGGTTTTGTTCAGTGCCTCTTGTTCGAGACTCTCCATGAAAATGTTGGCCATAAAAGGTGAAAATGAGGAGCCCATTGCCATGCCATCTGTTTGCTTGCAGAATTTCAGTTTTTTCGTGTAATAATATGTCCTGTTTTTTTTTTTCTACATTTTGTTATTTATCTGAAAGAATTCCTTGTGAGATTTAATATATGTTTTATTTATATATTTTGACTACAGCCACTCCACTCTTGGCTCTTTTTCGTGTTTGTTTCGTGTCTCAGGCTTGGTTTTCTGTGACGACAAAGTGCAGCAATGGAGTATGTTCAAAATATTTCACTCAGTATTCAAAGCAGTTCGTATCTTGAGACCCATGGCGCCAGTTCATGTCGTGAATATCAGCCACGTGTAGGAAGTTCCGTATCGGTGCTCCACAATGTAGGCGTATATTATCTTCCAACAACACAAATCCACCATCATACTGACCGAAATGGTTGGACGAGCGGCTAAAGGATATCCTCTACATACTTTGGGTAGTCAATGTCCCTCGTGCAGATATCAATGGTGTCCGACATCCATTCATGATTAGGTACCGCCCAAAACATGACTCAAATGCATGGACTTTTTGAACATGCTGTTAACTACTTCCGCCATGTTCTCATCATTAAACCCTTTGTTGTGTATCAGGGCGCAGTGCTATCCGAGTCTCATAAGAAAACAAAACGTAGCGCCATGGGCCATTCTTACAAACCCACCTGAGATGCCCAAGGACCCGTGATGGTGAGGCTGTAAGGACACTCATCGCACCGGCCTGTAAGACCTTAAGGGGCCTTCCTAGTTGTCATATACGTATGTTTCGTAAGCAGTTGTGTCTATTTTAATTTTAAAAAACTGAAGAATGTTTTAATGTAATTTTTTTTAGGACAGAAACGAAAGTCGATATTTTGTTGCCAACTTCGCGTACCTATTGAAACACAAACATGGTCGTTGAAAAGTGTCAAGGTCAGCTAAAATCGTTGTAAGCAGCCCTCAGTTTACGATATTTGTTATTCTGTAAAACAGTTTTTACAACTATAGCGACAATGCTGTATATTTTATGGACATACTGCTGTATTGAAACCGTATAGTCACATCTTAAAATTCCGAGGCAACGTAACATACGCGAAGCTTGTTAATGCCATTTTCCATCTCCGTTGCAATGCTTCGTATCTGCCGAACGTATAACCTTGAGGCATTTAAAAACGTTTAAGGAGGCCCCTTGATTGTACACTGTGCCGCTGATTGATTTAACGTACCGTTTTGGCTCACATATCCTATTTAGCATCTATACAGTAGGTAAAATCAACTACTATTTTTAAATCATTATATCGTGAGATAAAACATTTATGTGTGAAATTGAGAGAGAATAATACTAATAAAGTAAATTTGTAGAGATAATGAATTTATTGTAATTAATATTGATGCGTGATCATTAAATTGACAAGTGTGTCAAAATTTATAGCATTCAATTACCAAAGCTAAGTAATTTTACAAAATATTTTATCAGTAAAATTTTGCCCAGAATAAAAGTGTTCCTTTATAGAGCACAAACTTTTAGGCGTCTCTCAAGGTTTTGTAGAAAATTTAGGT
Source organism: Clitarchus hookeri (assembly GCA_002778355.1). Classification (NCBI taxonomy): domain Eukaryota; kingdom Metazoa; phylum Arthropoda; class Insecta; order Phasmatodea; family Phasmatidae; genus Clitarchus; species Clitarchus hookeri. The sequence goes on from NQII01005936.1 coordinate 73,930, forward strand.
CGAAAATAAATTTTAATTTGAATGAGCTGACCTATTTTTAAATGAAGGTTTCCTTATCTGTTATCTTGGTACCATGTAGAGCAAGGTTATTTACACCTAGGAAGATGACAATTCATTCTACAGCTGGAAAAGACGTAGTTCGCCGTAGAATCGGTCCTCTCAATCCGATCTTCTCTGCAGGCGACGATAAACGCTGCAGTAAATCACGGTGTCTCAATTATCACAATTATTATCTGGAACTCCACATTTAGTATGTTACACGCATTTCTTGCCTAAAATTTTAGGGTTTTTCTTCTTCTTTTTTTTTTTATTCCAAAAATACAACGATTTGTAAAACTGTTGGTATATTCCTTCTTTCTTTGTTCTTTTCTTCCGCATGGAAACTTTGCACAGCGAAATTAAGCTACAATCGTTACACTGCGTACTGTTAGGGCCGAGACACGACCGCCAGATGCTCGCAGCAGGTCACGTCGTAATTGTCGAGCAGTCGCAGCGGGTCGCCTACGCGCCATTATGTGGATACACTGGCCTGGTCGTGGTGCTGTAACTCTTCAGCGACCACGCATACGTTGCTTATACGCGCTATTGGTATCCCTGAAACTTTTCCACGTTTTGGAGACTGCCTTCCACGTGACCCCAACAAGGCGCGCTACCTTCGCCCGTGTATGACCTCCTTGCAGCAATGTCACCATTCTGGTTCGACCGAACTGCGAAATCGACATCCTGAACTGCGTTCGTCATTTGCAGCAACCGCTTTCTCTCTACCTATTGAGTCAACGGCACAGGTGCAAGGACGGGGGAAACCAATCACATGCAGTGACATATGTTGCCTTAGAATGAAACAACACAAATTGTGTCTGCTGGAAGTTCTCGTGTTTTCGTATTGACACCTCACCTCACCTCACCTAATATAACAATATTCCAAATTTTTTGTGACGATAATTTTTAATTTTCCAGTTCATTGAAACTAGTTGAGATATTTTCTTATTTTATTTAATACTTCAAGTATAGGCTATGCACGGTAAAGTGAGCACATTTTGAAAGCCCTCTCATGTACACTAATAGTCAATAAATATATTTTATTTTAGCCTTATACGTTAACTTCACAGTGCGGTGTAATATACACATTGTGTTTATTACTTACATGGCAATATTTATTTTAAAAGGTGGCTAAAAATAAAAAAATGTTGAAATGAAAAAGTAACTAGGGCTTCAAAAGTGCTCACTTCACCTCACCGTGTATGTATCGTATGGTTCGTACTGTATTCATAAATAAATTCTATAAATAAATTCCGTTGAAAGAATTTGATTGAAAATTTTCGTCTGAGCTAAGAATACTGGCTGTGAAATTAATTTCGTACTGTCGTACATATTATATTTGATGTAAAATTATGTGTTCTGTATAATTACAGCGTAGGCCTGCTAGGTGCGCGAATGTCCGAATCGCCCGTAGTTCTATGAAACTATTAGGACTTATCTCAATACTTGTTCAAAGGTCTGGCGACGGGCAGGTATTCAAGAAACACTGTTCCCACTATCGCGCTTAGTTAACTGGATAGAGCACGTGAATATTTCCCCTACTCCAAGCAGCAGAAGAAATCTGCGTTGGGTGTTCAAAAGTGTATGCAAAGGCTCCATCGCGAATTTCTCTGAAACTAGCTGTATCTGACTTTTTGTCGTAGTATTACTACGTTGAACGACTCCACAACTAGTGCTGTTTTTTTTTAACACACTACCTGTTTCACTGCAGAGCTTGAGAGGTATTCAAGGGTTGTTAGCACTCTCTCTAAAATTGAAGGAGTACTTTTGAAAGCCCTGTTTAGTATGTACTTTACTTCACATTTTCTATTATTTAACCATATGAAGTTTTAACACTGTCATCGACCTGGTAACAATATTCACGCACCGATCAAGTAAAACTGTGTAACTGTTGGAATCCTAACTATTATACAAATGCGAAAGTGTGTTTGTTTGTCCTTTCACGTCGCAACGGAGCAACGGATCGACGTGATTTTTTGCAAAGAGATAGTTGGAGGGCCGGGAAGTGACATATTCTACTTTTTATCCCGAGAAAATATCTCATTCCCTCGGGGAAATTCTTATTGGAAAATGAAAAAGTACACAAACGGAATAACAATGCAACGTCGCAACTGAGCAACAGATCGGCGTAACAGTGCAACGTCGTAACCTAGCAACAGATCGACGTAATTTCTTGCACAGAAGTAGTTGGAGTGCTGAAAGGTGATATTGGCTACATTTGTCGCGAGAAATATATATATATAACAGATAAATACTAATAAACGTTTTTACCATATAATTTCTCAATATACGTAAAATTCAAGCTGTTGTTTCCCCATACAGCATACAATTCCCGCCTATACTTTAAGAGATATCAAAAGTTTTGTGAAAAAGTAATTTTTCGCGAGTC
>NQII01005936.1:76402-89314 GCA_002778355.1 Clitarchus hookeri
AAATAAAAACCTAAACAATAATTCTGCAGTCCACGCGAACGGAGCCGCGGGCACATCTAGTACAAATATATATTAACTAACATGACAATTTCTACTGCTGTGTACAGAAAATGAATAGAAGCAGAAATAAATATTTTCACTGTTTCCGTACTTTAACGTTACACTTTTAAAGCGTCAAGAGGTGCATATACTTTTCGTACCTTGCTGCCAGCTCTACTGGAAGCCTGCCAGTTAGTGTGTCCGTAAATATATGCAGTTACGGGAAGGGAATTTTTTTAATATTCATTACAAACGTGCTAAATTGACGACGAACCAAATATAAACGCTAGACATTCGAGGTCACCGGTTCAATCTCTGGCTCGGGTTAGTCGATAATTTATCGGACGGAGAATCTCGTGTTTGTAGTGTTGACAGCACTGTCATGGCATGGTCTCGCTTCCTCATCACTGTTAAAATATTTCCCTCATTTTACGGAAAAGTGCTGGTATAAAAATTCTCCTAGAACTCTTGGTAAAATTTAAGGACACGTTGATTGTCAAAAACAGACTTATCGTATAGTTCACACAACTTTCCGTGAATTCACGGAACCTCTCCGGAAATTTGCTAATTAGTTTTCTGTGCTTCCAGTTAAATAGAATTATATAACTAAGTTTTGTTTTGTTTTCGTTTTGCGGGTGTTTTACTGTGACGCGAATCGCTCATACTTAGATTAGTCACGACGCTAGATACCCGCGCAGGGGAGAAACCTGAGGTAATGACCCTAGGGTTCCCCGAGGACGCCACACCCACCACCTCTCACCCCGAGGACAGTAACGAGCAAAGGAACCCCCCCGAGCCGGGGAAGCACAGCACGCGCCCACCCCCCTTCCTCATCTCCCCCGCAGAATTAGGGAAACCACCGGGCTTCAGGGGAAGTACCACGAGAAAACTATATATAGGGAAGACAAAGCGAGTACCAGGCAGTGATGTACGAGTTATGATCGGGAGAGTGACGGGACGCGAGTGGAGGTGGAACCAGAGAGCGAGAGACTACACATCCCGGGATGCCTTCGACCAAGGTTAGCACACTGTTCACGTAACAAGTGCTTTGATACGCTAGTATACACCATTTACGGTTACTTCCAACTTTTCTGAAGCCCTGCCAAAGTTCTACTTCTAGGATATTTATCCGCCTCATGCAAACAAAGCTTAGAAAATGACACCAGAGAGCCAACGCGCCCCATTCGTGCGCACTCAGCGTAATAATATTTTGCATAAGAACTATTTCTTACTAGGCATTGCCAACACACAAAAATTCTCCCTGTCTTTATTCATATTAGTTATAAATGAAATATCGTAATTTATAGGTAAAATATACGTAAAAGTTCAATTTAACTAAAAATAAGGTACTTCTATGTTAACACAAGTAAAAAACGCTTTTGATACATGGCATATTTAGGAAACAAACCAAACACATCTTACATGGGGTGGTTTTCCAAATGTTTGATTCAAAAAGTGTGAAGAAACCGCGATTAGATTATACTCTACTTTTGACCAAGTTTTTACGCAATCACGCTTGTCAAGTTAGCGCGGGTTTATTGTGATACGAAATTTAAACCAACAGCACATCATTTGTGGAAACATGTGAATTCGACAGTTATTTAGGCAATTATTGAACCAATGTTAGGTGGGGGGGAGGGGTGCAAGGCTGCCTTAATCCCTCTCTGCGATGCTATGGGAAACAGCTGGTGTTGAATCCATGCTCTTTAATGTGCTGTAGAAAATCTAGAGGAAAGAGGGCGGGGCTTGTAGGCGCAGGCGCCCTTGAGGTTAAACTGCTGTCAATATTTCTGTGCAGGCAAACCAGCACAATAATATTGCCAGCAGAAAATTGGATGCAGGGCCTCCCAGCTTCTCATCGAGTGCGTCGGAAAACTGAGCAGTTCAGTCATGTCACCTACTCCATCTTCGCTCTTCCGCGCTGACAGCAGAATCTCCACGCCGTGTGTGAAGGCGGGGAGCAATTGCCCGGGAGGCCACTCCCTCCACATCCTCCAAAATAGTCCGTTGGTCTTAGGTGAGCTCTAAGAAGAGCTCGGTGGGACATCCGGGACCTACCAGTGATGGTGGCTAGCCGCTGGCCCAGGAATGAAAGCTGATGTCAGTGATGCTTCCAAGGTCCGATGCATTCCATTCCAATCCTCACGCAGTCGGCAGCCCACAGAATCCAGCAGCGAGGTCCGCTACACTTCGCCCTTGTGGCACCTCGAGATCCCCCTCCCCGTCTTGATCGTTGGGCTGCTTGCTTCCTGCACGATGCGCTTCGCCATCTCGTAATGAGCTACCCAGGTTCCCGACGTCCACGACGACGGCGCTTGCTCACCGGCTAGTTGGTCCGCGGACTGGTATTGGAATATTCCCAGCCACCCCAGAGCCTGGGGATGCCCTATCCGCCACCTGAGGACGCGATGAGCTGTGGAATAGTCGTGCCATAGTCCCGCCGCACTCGCAGAAGCCCTCGCCTTCGTTGGTCCCAAGGGGCGGACAGATCCCGGCGAGAGAGAGCAGCCACAGCTCGATGTTCACCCCACAACAGCTCGGCTCGTATTTGCTGACAATCTGGCAAGTAGGAATGGCCATCGATGGCCGATGTTTTCGGAACACCTATGTTCGATGGTTTATACATCGATGTTTAACAGTCGATGTCTGGAAATTTGAGAGCGACATAAGTTTATTATGTCGAGAGTAAAATATGTTGTTGTAGTCCCTGCCCTGTCTTAAAGTTAACGTTCGTCTTGACTATGGTGACGTATGTATTTATTTATTTATTTACTTATTTTAGTTACAATATTTTCTTGCAGAGCAATATTTAGATAGTTCGTCTTTCTGTGTTGGAGACACTGTCGAAAATTTCATCAGTTTTCTGAACTTGGGTTATAAGCAAGTTGACGTTTATTTTTACCGTGGTTTTAGAGCTCGAATATTCAAGGATATTTGGCAAGCATCCCTTTATTTTAGTTTTTATTTAGTGTTTGCGTGCTGTACGGAAATTGTTATAATTATTATTGAGTTTGTGCATTCGAACAAGTATGCGTTAATGACGTGTTTTTCTTGGTGTTTGTTTTTAAAAAAAAACGTACCTCCGAAAAGTAATTGGTGGAAACATTTTGTCGACAATAACGATAGAACAGCAACATGCCGTCACTGTGGCAAAAAAAAAAAAAAAAAAAAAGTAGTGGAAACACGACAAAACTTAAATGTAATTTACGAAGTAGGCATGAAACAGTTTTTAGGGGCATGTGCGCTATGAAGTCAACAAGGAGTGATCTGACAAAACAAAATAAAAGTATAATATCTGCTTGTGATTCTGAAGAATCACAAGCAGATATTATACTTATACACAGCCCTGTGCTCAAGCTCGTCATCGAATGTAGCATCATCATCCTCACTCAAGCACAAAATGCCACAGAAAGTAAGTTCATATCACAGTACTATTCCTGACACATTGAAAAAAAAAAAAAAATCTTTTGAGGAAGGTGGACCTAGCAATCACAAAATTACGCAAATTATGATATGCAAAGAATGTGAACCTTTTTCTGTTGTTGAATGGAAAGGCTTTACAAAACTGATGAAAACTGCCGTACCACATTATGTGATTCCAAATATTAAAAAAATCCTTGATGAACGAAAAGTACGAGTTTGTCGCATCCAGTATGAAAACTAAGCTCGAAAACAAACAGTGTACTCACACCGCTGATATCTGGACAGACCTGCAAACACGTTTCTTTATTAGCTTGGCAGTTCATTTTTACGACGAAAGTGAAGAACAGTCTTATCTATTTAGTGGAACTCTTGGTTTTTTCTGTTAGAAGAAAGACACACTTGTGAATACATAGCAGAGGAGCAAAAAAAAAACTGCAGTCATATGTGAGAGAAGTAACGACTGACAATGCTGCCAATATTAAAAAAGCTGTGCAAAGAAACGCGTGCCATGTTTTGCACACACGCACAATTTAGCAGTGAGAGATCTATAGAAAATTTGGAAAATGTTACAGATCTCATAGGGAAAGTGAAATCTATTGTAAAATGGTTTAGACACAGCGTTGTGGGAAGCGATGAACTCAGAAAACTGGATTAAAAGAAGCTTGAACAGTCTGTACCGACACGCTGGAACAGTACATTATATATGCTCAAGAGATTTTTGGAACTTCGGCCACGCATGAACGAAATTGTGACCCGCAACTGCAGTGCGCCGCCTGTGATTACAGTTTCAGAGATTGAAGATATCACTGAAATGTGTGAATTAATGCATGCAGTCTCTAGAAGAAGCTACCTCGGAAATTAGTGGTGAAAATTATCTAACAAGTATCCTAGCAATCCCCATTTCTAACAGAGTACTTGACAGACTGAATCAACTACAGCCCACTAAGGATTCAGCTAAACAGTTATTAAATTAAGTTATAAAATAATTTAGGTGGGGATTTGGAAATGTGGAAGAAGTGCAACTTGTTACTTTTGTCACAATCATGGATCCACGATTCAAGAAGATAATACTTAAAAACTTCCGTAGCTTGTTCAAGACACATAAACTACATTAGTAGCCTAGTTAAGCAAGACATTTCTGAACTTGAACAATGCGAATCTTTGCCATCTGATTCAGAACTTGGTGAGTGAAAATTAATGTAATATTTGTGTTTTTATAGTTAAATTACTCAAATGCTACCAGCTTATTTTTTTTTTTTTTTTTTTTTTTTCTGTTTCAGAAACGTCTTCCGACCTTGGCCTGCTCAGTTAAACATAGCAGAATTGGCGAAAATATGAAAAATTCGATCCGCTACATCTTTAGATGCATCCAGAATTGTTTATATTTAGGAAAAGAACCAGTAAACAGTAATTTGTAAATGCATGGTTGAATATACACATTACCAATTCCTTCTGTTTATAAAATTTGAAAATAACATTATCTTGTTTATTGTTATTATTATTGCAGAAGCTCCCGCAGAGAAAATGCAGCAAAATCCTCTATTGTTTTGGAAGCAGATGAGAGGGACTTATCCTGTTCTATCTGACATCGCATGAAAGTACCTTTCAACTGTCGCTACATCAGTGCCTTCAGAGCGCCAATTTTCCAAGACTGGCCAAACTGTAACAAAATTAAGAAACCACCTGGAAGGGAAAATTATTTCTAAGTTGGTTTTTTTGCAATCTGTGAACGATAGGTTGTGGAAATATATATTTAACCCAACCAATGAACATTTCTTCTTTGTTTTAGTGGATGCCAAGAGTATTATTATGTGTGTACTGCTTTCTATGTAATATTTTCTAACTATTTTACTGAAAATGTTGATTGCTGTATGCGCTGAATTTTTTTTGACGCCGATGCCTACCAATGTTTTGATATAAAACAAAAATATCGATGTTTTGAAGTCGATATTATCGTCACATCGATGTTTCCCTTTCGATACATAATTGATATCAAATACCGATGTTTTTCTTTCCATGCCCATCCCTATTGGTAAGTACCCTGCACTTGTATAAGTATCCGGGATTGTCGGTTGGCTAATGGCGGATGAGCTTGNATGCCTTTCAGGAACCAAGACAAGGCGAAACAACACCATTGCTGCTATAGATTTGAACGATGTCAGTAAAATGTGCCTCTCCGCGTGTCGTAAAAATATACTGCTTTGAAATGAGGGAATAATATTTGACGACATACCAGATTATTTCATTTCGGGTGTCATTTCGGAAGCATACCTCGTGTAGTTAGGCTATGTGAAAGAGACCCCAACAACGTCCCCGTCTATAATTCATGTAATACTAAGGAAAAAGTTTGCCCTCTTTAGCCGTTCACATACGTAGGGTGGGCACTGCCCACAATCGAGTGAAATTGTAGCGGATCACAAGATCCAATCCCTAGGTACCTAGCTTGGCTTACAGAAATCAATTTAACACTTAGCATTACAGAAATACGCCTTGAAGGGATACTGGTTAAAGTTGATCATACAGAGTAAATACTTCTGTTAATTTTGTTAACCACAATTTATACTTAGCTGAGTGCAACCACCTGCGTCCCCCACCTTACTGTCCGTTATTTTCGTTATTTTGCTTATTTCTAAGAAAAAAATCGATATTTTATTGCTTATGATTTAGCACAAAAGTTACACGATTTTTGGTACTAAAATTGTTTTGATGCTTGAGAAATAGACGTACACACTTAGAAAACATAAGATTTTTGGCAATTATTCTTATCATTACAAAATCTCGTTTCCTGTGGTAATTAATGTCAATTAGAGTTAAAATTATATTAACAAGAGAGAAAATTATATTATTTGCCGTAGACAAAAATTACGATTCTCTGCCTCATAAAATTTTCAACTATTTCCTGCTGCGCTTAGTCATGGCAACAGCGAGTATTAATTCTGCTAACGACAAGGAATAGCGCAGCTTCGTAAGTGAAAAAAAAATCTTATGGCCACGCCAAACAATTTAGTCATGAAACTGTGTTTGCATTTTGGAAGTGCTCCCAGCTGAGAAATCGCATTTCAAAACATTCCCCCAGGAACACAAGATAACAAGGTCGATCTGTCCACCTTATTGAAAATTATGCATTTAACACGTTTTAAAACTACGGCACTTGATTTAAGAGCGCGGGTTGCCAAAAATGCATTATTTTATACTTGTACGAAATACCGTTCAACTTGTGGACATTACTTGTAAGTATTCTTTCCTAGCAAAAGAGGTTTAGATCGCGTCATTTTTGCATTATGTGGTATCTCAAAATCACAATTTTAGTGCTTTGAGGATGTACAAATAAAATAAACAAAAACATATTTTTAGAAAATTTAACAATGTTGACTGAAAGGTAATTTTTTTTTTTTTCATTTTAAGGTATGTTTAGCAAAATTTATTTTGCAAAATAAATTGTACTGCTAAAAATACGGGTTATACAAAATTGTCCGTATTTTAAACAAATTTTTTAAAGATACAGAAAAAATTTCATAGCGCGGTTTTAAAGATTTCTTGAAGTAACTCGTGTTATCTTATTTTAAAGTTAATTATCTAATTTCGGTAAGTGAGTTAGTTTTTATTATTTGTATTTCCCAAAAAACAAAACTGCTATTTTGACATGTTATTATGCAAACAAACATATGGTCAAAGTATTTTGTATGCAAGGGAATAGTACTTGTAAGTAATGTATTTCGTACAAATATAAAATAATGAATTTTAAGACCTGTATATAATACGTACATGACCAGCAATCGGCTACTTGATCGTCGCGCTAGATTCGCTGCATTCCTTTTTCTTCCGTCAGCAGCTGAGATTAACGACACGCATTCCTTCGCAACCCGCTGGTGCGGCAGACAGGTTACTGGCGAGTAGCTCCTTTAGCAGCTGAGTTGGAGGTTGATGTGCAGGACAGGCTGCCTCAGCAGTAGCAGACGAAGTAAAATGGCAGGAGTAGGTGACAAACCTATCTTAACGTTTTGAGGTCAGTTTCAAGTTAAAAATCAACCCGAATATTTACTGAAAAAGTCCAAAGAAAAGGATTTTCGGAAATTAGTATCTGCTTATAAATGCTGGCAATAGTGGATTAAGTAATTTTATTTAATTTAATTTTCATTTATTTACATATTTATTTATAGTGCCCCCGAACGGCTGTAGGCCTTAGTTTAGGTACACTTATACATAAAACAGCACAAAGATTACATAAAAAGTGACACAAATATAGAAATCATAATATTATCATAAAAAAATATTAATAAAAGAACCACCACCATATATTGTAAACAACAGACATGCAATACGAACACAAACATACAAAAACGTGGCCAAAACAAAAGTAAGACATCTACTGCAAAATTACTACTGACAAAAAACATAATGAAACAGTTCAATAGTAAAAATTAAGTATTACTTCTGCCAATAGATAATAGTACAGTTTTGAGTATTACATCTAAGTAGCGAATCAAGGTTAATAAACAGCATGAATAAAATTCATGTGATGTTATAGATTTGCGTTTTATCTATTTTGGGTAGAAATTGTTTGAAATTTTGGTATTTATAAAAGGATTTACATTAGCTAAATACTTATTTACTTTGTATACACACCATTTAATTAAATCAAAGGTCCTATGAGTAGTTATGAACAAAAAAGGAGATCTTTGATGACACTTCGGGACTTTCAGACTAACACTAGTAATTACTTCTGAACTATTTACATTGCCAGTAATACAGTTAACCAGGAACACATGTCAATTACTTTAATTCTATAACAGAGTGTATAAGTGTTAAATATTTTTAATGACAATTCATACTCAAATATCTTGTTACCTTTGAAGATGTATTTATTAAATATGAAACAAATATTTTTTGTTGAATTTTCTTAATCCTGTTTGAATCTGAATTCCAGACAACTGAAAAATTTTCTAATGTAGACCTAACTAAGTTATAATACAGACATAGTAATGAATCATAGTTAGAAGCAGACAAAGTTAAATATTTTATAAGACCTAGAGTTCTATTTGCAATATATTATCAATGTGGCGATGAAAATATAATTTTGAATCAAGTAATATACCTAAATCCTTTATACACTGTTTTCTTTGAAGAACTGTATTATTGACAGAGTATTTAACATTTATATTGTCTGTCTTACGCGAATATGTGATAATTTGAGTTTTTCTTTCATTAAATTTCATACCATTCTGTTTACACCAATTAACAACAGAATTTACATCATTCTGTAACAGCATACGATCAGTTATTGCATTTATAATTCGAGATAATTTTAAATCATCAGCATACATAAAAGTATGAGAATTTTGTAAAACTTCACAGATATCGCTAATAAAAATATTAAATAAAAGTGGGGACAATATTCCACCTTGTGGTACGCCTGAAGGAGCAGCATATACTAAGGAGTTAGTATTGTTGATTCTTACTGAAAACTTCCTATTGCTTAAATAACTCGCTATCCAGTTTACATAATTTGTTTTCAGACCAATAAAATAATAATAATAATAATGTAAATTTTACTTTTTTATTTCAAAATTAACCAGAATTATTTTTACAAATGCCAAAAAAAAACGTATTATGTAGTGTATATAACACTATCTAAATTAATTTTTAACCTCCTTTGCTTATTATTTTCATTATTTATTTTTAGGTTTTCTCAATAGCCCCAAATGATCTTACTAAATTCTTACTAAAAATGTAATTTTGGAGGATGCCTGGCTCCATACATACCTATCCGAAGACATCAATGACTAATTACACTACCATATTATTATAAGGCTTAGAAAACGCCTTTTTCTACTCACCGAAAACATATTCATAGTATTCCGCCGCTGAAATTACTTAATTGACGGTGTTCCTGAATTTTGTGCTGATTATCAGTAAACTAAGCATGTATAGCAGAAAAGGACATGTGGTCAATCACTTCGGACAAACGTATACTTCTGAACATATTGCGTGTGTTGCCACGAACCAACCAAACACGTGAAGTTCCAGCGTCGGGAGATAAGAGATAAGATAAGTGCATGGGGTGCACGTGTAAGCATATATATATATATATTCCTTTTGAATAAGTAGAATTAGATGGATATGTAAGCCACCCTTGGTTAGCCAAAACTTTGATAAAAGAGGGCACTTTAATCTGCACTGATCAAATTAAATTTTACCGTATTGGCAGGCCACCAGTCCGGGCTGGAATGTTGCAGTGCGGTATTTCAGGATGCACCGGAAGGAGAAGGGAGAACGGTGTGGGAAATAGGTCAAGCTGTTATTGACCGGCGCGGCGTGGCCGTCGATGTGCTTGGTAGGGAAACAGCGAACCTCGGCAGGGCGCACCCCGTGGTGCATTTGTCACGTGACTAGTTAGCCCCCAAGGAAATATTTCTTCTCTCGACGTTTCTGCCATGTTACATCCGATGTAAGAAAACCTCTGCATAGGGTTCGTAGTGCGAATTTTACGCAAACAATCCAACGTTCAAAAAATAAACGCATTCGGTAGGAAGAAGTCAAGAGTCTCCAAATTCGCCTAGATCTGCTATTATCGTAACAAACATTTCATTTTTGGCGACATAAACGTTGTTATCTGTAATTGCTTTCTAAACAACAAGCGTGCGTGCTTTTCGGGCAACACCATGTTCTCTTCTCAGGTTCTGGTGGCTGTACTGGTTGAAGGAAAAAAAAAATGATGATGATGATGATAGTAACAATAATAGACTACGTTGCTTCCGATACGTCAGTCTACACTCTAGTTGTGGACGTGGCTGCAGTGACTCCCCATTTTGCCACTGTGCAATCGGCGTGGCCAGGATGGCGTGTAATGATTGCTTGATTACGTAATGTGAACCCTGCAAAAGATACCTATGCATTGGAAACACGGAGAAACCAACAGAACTTTTAGTGTTCAATGTTCTAAGGATTTTTTTTCTTTAATGCAGAAGATGGAGTGGCAGGAATGTCTCCAGCAGTAGGGCGCTAGGAATGGTGCGGCAAGTGAAACTGAAAATACGTCCAGTGAAGCAGTGCCAACCTTGTGAGGACCTCTTCACCAACGGCCGGAAAGAGTTCGCAGTTAAGTCCGCCTCGTAGGAGGATCAGATTCCTTGGCGGAAAAGCCAACATAAGTTTGAGATCGTCACCACAGTGAATGGCTGGTCAGCTATGCTGGGAGACTTAGCAAACTCCACTCCAGTGGCGCTGGAACAGTTTCTGACTAGGAGGCACATGCTGAGACCTGTGTAAAAAAACTGANGGGGGATGTCATTCTGTAAACACTTTTAATACCCATGACCAAAATGTTGTTTAGTTTTTCTCATCTAATGCCATGTATAGCATAAATGTAGCCTTTTTCTGCAGAAAAATTTTCACAGCAGATCTTTTAAATAAAATTTTTGTGAATATATTTAGCATAATTCATCGAGTGCAATATGTATATTTTCAAAGGCGTTAAAATAAAATGTACACAATTTTTTTTACTAACTTAATTAAACAAACATGCAAACACAGACTGGCTGTAATAAATTCATAATATAACAGTACATAGTATAGTTAAATATAGCTGATAAAAAATTATCCTGCTTTATTAATTTGTGAATACTACAGAATCCTTGGAGATTTTTTGGAGAAGTTAATAAAAATTACATGAATTATAACCTCATATCTAGCAACAGTTGATAATTGACTTTTAATTTAGCTGGTTAGAAAATATTTTTATTCATAGTTTTTTGTGAATACTTTAAAATATGTAACTTGTTGATTCTGCTTTGTGAATATGTACGAGTGTAAGTGAAGATTCATATCCATTTTGCCGTGAATATGTACAAAATAATTATATAAATGTCGTAGATACGATTGTGTCATTGTATGAAAGGAGTTGACTAGCTATGAGATTATTTCTTGAAGCATATGTAAATAATTATTAACATTTCACCAACATGCATAAGCTGCTGCGAAATTATATGGCAATAACTTTTCCATAAATTTAGTCCAAAGTTCTCAATAATATCAATACCTCAACTAATTATAATAAATGAAATGAACTTATCTACAGAAAATTACATTAACTTATGTGCATTTTGTATTAGCATTTCATAGAATAAACTATTTTCACGTTAATAACAATACAATATTTATTACTCCAAATTCTAAAAAACTTAAATAATTGAAATGTTTTACAGCTGAGCTAAACCAAATTGGTAAAAAAAAAAAGGAAATACAGAGCCGAAAACTGCAGTGTTGTTGTTAGTGATATAGTTCTTCTTAGTTTAAATGTCGGACACCTTCTTAAACTTAATCGATAAGAATTTTTGTAAAAACTTGTGTGTCAAAAATATTAACTGTAATTACGCATGAAATAAATAAATACTACATGAATATTATCCGGGGTTAATGAAGCAGGTGTGTAAATGTTGTATTAGTTTAGCAATGTTTTCATTAGGATTGAATAGGTACTGATAGAAAGCGACGATATTCTGTTTTTCTTGCATGTACTGTTATTTAACTGTTCACAAAGAACGTTTCTGTATGTTATCCTTGCAATGTAGACAGTTACAGAAGCTGTAATTTTTAGACTCAGACTTCCATTCAGTACGTTTATACCGTCAGCTGAAACCAGAGTTTCTGTAACCTGGGTTTCGGAAAGGAGAGTTTGGGTGAGGTATAAACGCCGCGAAAGTGAGGTTTCGCCGTATCTCGAAACCGAGGTTTGTAGTAATTCAAGTTTCGCGGCGAATGTTAGGTTTCGTGTGCGGTGTTCGTTTATAAATATGGCGTGAATTGCACTTTTAGGATCTGTTGAAGAGTAAAACAAGATGTTTAATTGATTACAAATCTTATATCTAAATGCAGAGTGTTTATATACTTTTGGTGTAAGTACGAAAATAACTATTACACAATAAATATGTGGTAGATTTATACATATAAAAAAAACGAAATACTAGCAATGTATGCAACTTTAATACCTTTATGTCGTATTTATAATTTTTCTGAAGAAATAATTTTTTTTTCGTATCGGCGTAACATAAATAAATTATATTATTGTTTATTAATTTGATACCAGTGATTTACGGCATAAACCAACACATAAAATACAAGTTTCCAAAACAGGGTTTCGTGTTGTAATATAAACACTTCACTAAAGCACTAGTTTGGAAAGTTGGGTTTCCGAAACCCAAAATTTGGCTGACGAGTGGCGTTATAAACGTACCGATTGACCGATTAAAAACTGTTAATATTTCCGTGAGTGCACTATAAATATACAAAATATGAATAGCTATCCATTAACCGTGACTATTTCCAACACATTTATTCGCACGGCCTTCCTCTTCCTTGTCACGAAACTTGGAGAAAAAGTCCGTAATAGTCCGTTTCGCCACTTTCCTAAAACACCACACGCACGTGTACCACCTTACCACGCATCCTCTA
>NQII01005936.1:89323-105002 GCA_002778355.1 Clitarchus hookeri
CCCCGGTTCACAGGGGATATAAAAAATTGTTCCCACCTCCTGCTTTGCCACGAGCACACAAAATAAATTCAGTTACAAAGTACTTTAAGAAGGATTAGGGCAGTAGAAGATGCGTGGAGAGATGAAGACAGTTTAGTACCTGAGCAAGTGGGATTTTCCCATGTTAAAAAAAAATGCCAGTTAATATATTAGAAAAATTCTGCTGCAGCATGCTACAAAATTTTGTTGGAATGAAGATTGTTACTGGTGCACGATTTGTTATACTATATTGAAGTAGCAAAGTAGCGCGAGAGTAATATAATTTTTTTGGGGGTACGAATGCTATGCTGTACCCCACCCGCAATATTGGGGGTGAGGGGTACGATGTACTCCTGTACCCCCCCCCGCACAATTCCCACGCCCCTGATCCACTATCCCTCTAAAATGACTTCAAGGGGAATACAAAACACTAGTGTCGGCGCTGGACCAGTACCCACGACATGTCCAACTGCAGAGCCGCATCCAACGAACAGAGGGAGTAATTGCAAGAGTTGTAGTTTTGTGCAGCTGGCTCGTCTGGTGATGGAGGGGTGTTCTGAGGAAGCACATGACGTCATCGTGGTCAGCTTGCCAGTTGACGCCATCGTCGACATGGACGTTCGGCTAGTGGTGCACCTGTGTCACATGTCACGCAGGACGTCTGGAGGTGGAGTGGGCAGAAACAATAAGTCAGAGTGGCGAAGGATGCAGAACTGAGGATGTCCTGAAGAACATGGATGCTCCATCAAGGATATCACTGCCAGGGCCTGAATTCTGTTAGATTACATTATATTTCATGTATAATTTCTCCTCTGAATTATATAAATCGGACGGGAGCCATACATTTTGAATTCGACATAGTTTTAAAACAATTATTTAAAAAAAAAATAGAACTGACCTGCGATTCTATAGTTAACGTACTCTACATAGTGGTCGTGAATACAGGTATACAGTATATAAACAGCGTGATCGGCCTAAAGTGGACACCCCTAATATTTCCGAAACTGTTGCAGATCACGAAATGCTGTTTTCGCTCAATGAAATTACGTACGGGGGCAAGTAATTTGTCGCAAAGTGACTATTCGTAACAAGTGTACGAACAAAAATAACTAAAAACACATATGATTTTTCCCCGGGAAGCATACGTTTATTTCAACGGCATCTGAAAGTACGTGCAAGGAGGAATTCAGTGATATAGCATATGCAATGGAAAGTAACGCAGAAACGCAAATAAATAATGTGCAAATATGATTAAGTTAGGTGGGCCGGTAGCATGGGGCAGTGGACCTGTACTCACAGCTGTAAGCAAGCAACATGCGCCGTGACATCCTATATAAGAATTGGTTTTGTTCACGTATACATAGGTACCTAGTTATTTATGAAACAACTAAAGGATTAAAAGCAACTTATTTCCTACTTCACGTTAATAGTTTAAAACTTTGTAACAAACACATTAAAAAAAACTTTGGCTAGAGGTGACCCGTGAATGAGACCTCGAAATTCAGAGCTTTCGAAAAGCGGGAACTGGCACCGAAGGCCCGATATTGCGCCGTGCGCGAGACTCGTCCGGGATATAGAACAAGCAGGGAGGCCAGGGAGTGAGCAGTGTGTCAGTGGAACACTAGCAACACTCTTGAGGCTGCCGCGGCTAGCAGCGCTGCCAACACTGCAAGGCCAGCTGTAATTATAGCAGGCGCTGGCGGCCGGTCCGGGCGACACAACTGCTGCCGCCTGTCGGCCGACCGCCGAGTTACGTGTGACGTCCCGCAGTGACGCAACCAGCTCACACCGCTATCCATTACGCCTCATTTAAGGCCTGCCACCTGCTTATTTAACACGTCCTACCATTATTTGCTTCTTTACCTCACATAGTCAATTCTCACTTCCGAGCGTTGGACAGTATATACAAGTGGGAATTTTTAAAACGCAACCTTTTTGTTAACGTACTGTTTTGAAGCACATTTCGGAGCAGGCGAAGAGGATATAATCGTCACATTTTGGAAATTTGCATTAATTTTGGCATTTAAATGTCAGAATTGGAAGATATTAGTAACATCGTTCCATTATTTACAATTTGGACAAGTTATTTGCCTAATTGGCCTACTTACCCTTTTACGAAATTTCTTTTTGCCCAGGAACTGATGTTCAAAATGTACCAAATAAAAAAAAGTCACGTATTAATTTGAGTGATGTTAATTTTGCGATTATTACCGATTTATAAAATTATAGCAGTATCTTATTAATATTTCGTAATCACTTTTGATTGAAATTCTTATCCACGAAATATTATGAAATATTGTCATTTAAATGCTACTTTTAATAGAAATCCTTATGCGTCAAATACGTAATATTACTCAACAAATCTATACGTAAGCTTACATTGCTGAAACCAATTTGAAACAATAACTCCTATTATGGGGTACATACTTTTTTTACCAAATTTTTTCTTGGCTGTAGGCTAATAGCATCTTGTTCATCAAGTTATCCACGCTCCTTCTGTTGCAATCAGCTCTCATGCCACGTTTATTTTGGAAGTTTTTCCATCGCTTTGTGTACCTTTGTTCATCTATTCATTCAGTGCGTTTTGTCTAGAAGCTGCCACGAATGACCTCTTCGGAATATTTTACATTGCACGTTTCCCCATATCGAAAGGTTCATGGGTTTAACAAAGCGTTTTGTTCTGGGCCGCTTGTAATATTTTGATTTCCCAGGTTTTATGATTGTCATTTATGGCTTAACGTCTCGTAAAATGGGTGGCTATTCCAGACTGAACAAGTTTATTGGGCAGTCAGGAGTGAAAAGGGACCAGCCATTCGTCTGAAGTGATCTCGAAAAACCATGGAAAAACCGATACCAGGATGGCCGGACCGGGAATCGAACGCATCTGTTCTCGAATGCGATCCTAACGTGTTACCACTGTGCCACCTCGCTCGGTCAGAGGTTGGTTTTTGTTGTTTCTGTCGTGATCTTTGCTGCGAAAGTCAGAATCCGTATTACCACCACAGTCATAAATTCTTACCTTACTCTCACGTAACATGTTTCCAATCCTCAGCAGCACGTCTCACAGGTATTCAGATATTCGTAATGCTTGGTTCACTTGTGCCTTCATTTCTTTAGAAATTATTTTTTACCATGCAGAAACACAAGTTTAGCAATATTTGAGTAGTTGAGAAAAAGAGGAGAAAAAAGTTGAGAGATCAACAACATTTAAAAATAAACTTAAACGTAAACTACGCAAAAATGTCTTGACGCATTTTTTTTTTTTTTCAAATCCGTCGTTTGTCTAAATGGAAGTAAATTTTATTTAAAACAATATTTGCCTACGTACTTTTTTTTCTCTCTATTGAGCGTTCCTTGCACTTTCATTCGTGTTGAGAAATGTAGTGCTTCCCACCATATTCAGTGTAAAACTTTAAACCGATAAGAAATGCATGCGTATGTTCCTTTTTTTCTTTTGAAATCGTTTTAGGTATCCACTACTGGCTTGCTAGGGCCGTAACTCCACCAGATGCCCGTTAGGCGTCACATTGCAGGGTTCCCGTAGGGTTTTCGCAGCTACCGTAGCGGTACCGAAGTCAACTTCACATCTGTAGGCATTCCGTTTGTGCTGATAAGAGTTGAGGAGTCGGCAAAGAGAAGGAAGGAGGAACGGAGTGAGATGCAAAAGTGGCGGAAGGATCGAAGAAAATGAAGAGGCGTGTGCTGCAAGCAGACCTAGCCAGATGACTGGAATGATGATCATGATGAAGTCAGCCAGAGCAAACATTAGAGTAGTCCTATAGGCCGATTCAGTTTGAAGCTGACACCGACCGCGTTATGCTCACTTTGCATCAACCCTGGCATCGTTTTGTATTGCCGTGGTCATATTGGAGTTTATATGTCTCGTCTTTGATGAGCTGCAATACAGAGTTATACCATATGAGCTACCGTGGGGAAAAAGGCTGAGCATATAAGTACAGTATGGACAAATGTATTCGTCTTCTTGCATTTACAATAATAAAATGTCTAATACCCCATGTTCCGCTCATGGATACACAATTATCTATATTACAATAGATGGAAGAATGAACGTTATCCTACGTGTCTACGCGCAACATTTCCAGAGTCAACGAGCAAATACACTTCAGTCTCAAATATGATGATGTGTCGCTGGGGATGCCTGGACAAAAGTATTCATCCGCTTGACATTACGAGTGTGCATGAGCTCTTTCCGCTAACACGTATCAGTTGTGCGGCTTCAGTTGAGTTCCGTGGTTAGATAGTGAAGCTGCAGTGAAACAATGTCGTGAGATTTGGCGAAAAATGAAGGAAACGTCCGTTGAAGAGAGGGGAACTATATCAAGAGGTAGATCAGAAGGAAAAGCATTTCTGATATCGCAAAAATGCTGGGAATAAGTTGTTCGACCGTTAAAAGTGTTGTATAAAGATGTCAAGATCAAACAGTGCTCACCAGCAAGGAAAGAAGCGGCCGTCCGCGGAAGCTATCACACAGGGAGCAGAGGTATGGGGTGAATTCTTTTAAAACGAATCCAAAAACGAGTTCGTCTGACATAACAGCTCAAGTAAACCAATATGTACATGAACAGGTTTCTTCACGGACTGTACGAAGGGTTCTCAATCATGCTGGCTACCATGCTGGGGTCCCTCGAAAGAAGCCCTACATTAGTGGGACGAACAGGGCTAAACGGCTGCAGTTTGCGAAAGAGTACATGCAGAAAGATACTGAATTCTGGGAGAAAGTTTTGTTTTCAGGTGAAAGTAAATTAAATACTTATAGCAATGATGGTAGAATGTTGGTGTAGCGCAAGCCAAACACTGAGTTTGAACAAAAGAACTTGCAGCCCACAGTTAAACATGGAGGTGGTGGGGTCATGATTTGGGGGTGCATGTCGGCCTCAGGAGTGGGAGAACTGGTTTTCATCTAAGGAAATATGGACAGATTCGTGTTTCTTCAAATACTCAGAAAATCTAAAGAAGAGTGCAGAAAAACTAGGCATTGCAAATTATTTTTACTGTCAATACGACAATGGCCCCAAGCATACGGCGGAAATTGTGCGTCTGTGGCTGCTTTACAACACTCCACGTGCTTTGAAAACACCTCCTCAGTCAACATCTGTGGAGTGAGTTGGAGATAAGGCTGAGAAAACTCCACATCGCCAGCAAACCACAACTGAAAGAGTTACTTCAGAAAGAATGGAACAATATTTGCTCGAATATTACTGAACCTTGTGCATTCCATGCCAAAAAGGCTTAAAGCAACAATAAACAGGAACGGTATGGAAACTTAGTATTGAGATCAATATTAATGGTTTTGTTTTATGATTGCCAGGGAATGGATGAATATTTATGAGATGTCCCTCAAGGAAACTTCATGTATTATTTTCATTTATTGTATAAAATACATTTATTTTACACAATCAGAAGGTTTCATTTATCTACTCCTGACACCTCCGCTGACAATAACTTGTTAAATATTTCCTTTTTAAAAAGAATATTGATATTTCGCTTAACATTCTCTCTGGACGAATACTTTTGTCCATCGCTGTATGTTTGAACATATAAACACATAAAAAGTGCTTATGGACAGTAGGTACAATATTTAAAACATTTGCATCTATGTCAGTATGTGTTAATAATAACCTCATCTCTCAACAAAGTTGACGACTATTTGTGCCCTTGTTTTTTTTTAAATACTGGAGTTTTTTAAATGGTTAATTGGTTCATCATTCAAATTCGCACGACCAAAATTAACACTTAAACTTCCATTGCAATCACACGCCATATCACAATATACAAACCAAACGGAAGTTAGTAGGAATAAAAATAATCGCAGAAAACCAAAGGTAAAAAATAAAACAGTTTCTTGAGTCTGATTGGTTGACACTACATCACCTCGTTACCTCGTTTTGTTGAAGTTGGTCCAACTTTTCACGTAGGAACTTTAACTTTATGTAACTCTTAATTCAATGTGACCACACTGCTCCGCAACCTATAGCTGAACACGACAATAACGCTAAGTTAAAGCAACGAGCTCCATATTAACTTCAACGTGAACTGGCCTTATGGTTCTGTGTAGGGCGACTGTGGTATCACTTTGCAAGTACACTCGCTTAAAGGAACCCCTCTAGTTGTCATATACGCAGGTCTCATTGTAAACGATGTGTCTATTCGAACTAAAAAAAAAAAAAAAACTGTGGAATATTTTATTGTAAATATTTTACCAGTATAGAATGAGAGTAGATATTTCGTTACCAATTTATATAAATTTGGTTCTTGAAACATAAATGTGGCCAAGGAAAAGTGTTAAATTCAGCAAAAGTGGCTGTAAGCGTCCCTGTGTTTACGATATTTATTCTTCTGTAAAACAATGTTTTAAACTATGGCGACAATGCTGTATCTTTTTTGAACATATTGCTGTATTAAAACGCCATAGTCAGCGCTTGAAATCTCGAGGAAAGAGAATACGCGCGAAGCTTGTTTGTGCTATTTTCCATTGCCATCGCAATGCTTCCTTACTGCCGGACGTGAACATTGTTTACTAGTGAGACCCCTTAAGAAACCGGGACTTTCCTTCAAGCTGCCTGGAAAAGCCTCTACGTGCCCTGTAGTTGATGTAGTTTCTGTATGCCTAGACGTATGGCCAGCGACCCACTTATAGCGGCTTCCAATCGACTGCACTGAGTGCACCCCGAAACTAGAAAAGTGCAATTATCACGGGCTGTCCGAAGCGAGTGCGGTTTGTTGTTGCACTGGCGTTTTGAGTGGAAAACAGTGTTGTTGACGTAGTAAACATGAGCGATGAAACTAACCTCATCTTCCGAGTCCTTGTGAACCACATCATTAATGTATCTCGCTATTTTGGGCTTCTTTTTACTAACATTTATTTAGCAAGACACGCAATCATTTCTTCTTCTTCCGAAGTGTCATATGACTTCAAAATCGCAAGTCGTTTTGTCTTGTTTATAACATCGGACGCGGCCATATTGCACTGAAACAGTTGCACTGACTCCAGAGCCAGTGCTGAAAATATTGCACTCGGTGCGCACCCGTTCAGTGCAAAACAGCAATTGGAAGCTGAAAACTAACTGCACTCAGTGCAAGTTCCGGTAATTGGAAGACGCGGCACTCGGCCAGTGCGCACTGAGTCCAGTCCAGACGCCATTAGTTCCCACCCCTACCTCTGACCACCGACTTGGGGTAGGTTGGGAAAAAATGATGAATTGCATGTAGCTTTCACATGAACAGAACTTCAGATACGTAAGCGCAGTGGCCAGTTAGCCTCCAACGTCCCATGCATGTATCACAAGTTGTGTTCCAATAACATTTTTAACAATAACTTTTTTCTGCTTGTAGTATGTACTAATTATTAGATACTTACGTTCCAAAATATAGTAAGATCTGCTTCTAACTAAACAAAGTTTTAAATCTGCATTTTGTGGAGGATCAGAAAGTGGCGGGGCCTTTTTATCTTGAAAACTGAGATGTTGAGAAAGTTTTTACTCTAAAGATATTGAAGAAATATGTTTCGAATTTTGTACCACGGCTGTTTTCTTGCAATGAAGGAAGGATATTTATATTTACGTTTTCTTTGACTGATTACAATATTTTTAGATTCATTATATTTACTCTGCAATGCATTTTTTTCTCGATAATATGAACCTCTTGTCCAAATGTATACATTAACTAACGCTGAAAAAAAAAAAAGGACAATTTTGTTTGAAGGAGTAAAGGAAAGAAAAAAAATACAATAAACCAACTGACAAATTTCTAAAAGAATGAATTTATGAGTTTACACGCAAGAAATTTTAAACAGGAGGACTGAATATGTCTGTAAGTTAAGCATGGTTATATTTCGGTCAAAACGTTTTACTTATGTTAGTGCTACTGAAAACATTTTTTTACATTAAAATTTCTTAACACGTTCTACATAATTAAACGATTGCGTGCGTAGTAAAAATAATTTTAAAAAGTTCTCATTTTCAAGATATAACGGATTTCGAACACCTTATTCGTTCTTATAGGCTGTTCACGGTAAACTGAGCACTTCTGAAAGCCCTGCTTAAGATCCAATTGCATACACGTTGTGTATTCTTCCGCCTTATGTAAAATTAACATGGCCATGGGCCTCATCACTTTATTCATGCGTCGGTCAAGTGAAACTGTGACATTATTAGAAAAGTAGATATCTTATAAATCTACTCATTTTTCAACTTCGACGCATAAAAAAAAAGAGGAAGCGAAAGAAATAATTCAAGTTATCACAAATGGTTACCTAACACTTTTGATTCGATGTTAATGTGTGTCACTACCTTCCCTTCATCGTTACCAATTTGACTGGCTGTATATCACTCATACGCCCGTTAAAATATATGCAGGTAGGAACAGTGACTTTCTTCAAAGGCTGATTTCGAAAGTGCTCACTTTATCGCGAACATCCTTTAGAAAGTATAACTTTTCTTAGCAGTGTACCGCCGACCGTCCCTGGTTATCTCGGCAAAGCTAGCAAGGCCAGGTCTTGACACACTTATTCACGCCTATCACCAGCGATAGAGCCGCGTGCCTACGTACAAGGCATTTCAAAAGCTTCGCTTTACATATGCTATCCCCTACTTTACCATCGATACCTTATGTTTCTGGAAGTGATTTCATCCCATATCGAGTATATTAAGCACTAAACTTTATAGCATACACTCATCCAAGACACGTGAAATATCACGTGGTATGTGCAAAGAAAGTTTGTAGAAAATATATACTTAAAAAAAATTATTTTATATTATACGTCGTCCATTAACTAAAATTTGAAGCAGAAAAAAATCCACTGAAGAAATTGTCGAGGAAACTCCCACTTGCTAAAAAAATGTGACCCATGGACTTCGATCAACAGACTGGAAACTCTCGGTAGCAGAACAGAAGAGAAAAACAATTCTAAGGATTGAAGTTGACTACTGCCACGCAGTTATGCGAACCCTCGTGCACCTAACATTAAGGAGTACAATACCAAGGACAACGACAAACACTCAATAAAAACTCCCGAGTGCAGAGAAACTATATTCCAGTGGACACGAAGCCACCAAAATGAAAACCAGAACACAAACTGTAAACTTTACAGTACCACGAAATTATTGGAACAATATGGAGTACAACACATTGAAATAAATATTTAAAAAACCTTTAAAAAAATGAAGATATAATTGCGTTAGGGCATGATATTTGTTTGTCCCCGTTGTGAGACATGGAATGCGGAGAACCAATGCAAGTATTCTGTTTTCCACCTAATATCTAAAAAATAGTATTTCAATTCAAGGGCACTATTTTATGGAAGAGTTTAGTTTGAACAGTAAGCAGTTACTTTAAATTCAACGTAGTAGTTAAGTAAATATCTTTTGGTACAAAAGTACATAAAAGAGTACAGTGATTTAATTGTATTTTTCTCTAAGGCCGGGATTACGATAACTTTACGTTACACGTAACACTAATCGTGTTACACTTTCTCGTGTACGTAAAACGTGTTTTTTTTTTTTCGGGTTTCATATTATGATCTATTACGTTGTTACGTGATACGGAATAAAAATGTTGTGGAAAATGTTGTTACTTTTCAGATTGAAAACTAAAAATTAAAGTTACACCGGCTTATTTGTGTTATTACGTTTATGTGAAAGTTCGGCGTTCGTGATTTATTGAAACTCTTTAACCAACTGCATGGCCACAATCTCCCGAATGAAATGCACTTGGGATATGGAGTGAGTGAAGACATTTGGGCTGCTCTTAACAACGAGGTATTGAGAGCCGATGCGGGTGATTGAGGTGAATACGGAGCAGCGCCGAAATTAAAGGGCGGGGAAACGGGAGATCCCTCAGAAAACCCGCCGACCAGCGGCATCGCGCAATTCTCACATGCGAAAATCCGGGAGTGACCTGGCCGAGGATTGAACCCGGTTCGCCTTAATGGGAACGCATGTATCTTGAGACGCACAGAAGAAATTAAGTTGTATTTCGTAAAGCACCTAAATTCGCAAACTTTATGGTAAACCTTAGGCATTACATGCAAGCATTTTTATGTTTCGGCGAAAAATAATTTGAAAATTCAGGCAATTAATATATTCTATAAATATTTCTGAACTTCAAATTTCAGCAAGTAGTCTAACTTTTATACGTCAGGTCAAATACGCGAGGAGACACACGGTAAAAAAATATCAAGAAAAGCAAAGATAATGTACTTTCCTCCTCATTGTGATTGGTTCGCAGTATCATGCAGTTGAAAGATATGTATCATGGGCCACGCAAAAGCTAGACTTGACTAGCCTTTCTTTAAGCGTCAGTACGATTTACTTTACTTTAAGTGAACGTGATAGGCCTCGTTGAAAAGACCCAAATCAAGGTATAGCCAGCCGGCTTATGTGCGTTGCTTGCTTGTACGCGTTACGTGTGACGTGAAGTCGTATTTCCAGCTCAAGGCCAAAACTGCCTGCAGTAGTGGCGCAGTTCATTACGCGCTAGTTTATGGTGCACGTGATGTTTGAATGAAGGGCGAGGCCGTATTCAAAATCAAATTGACATATTCTGTTTACAAAAATGGCTACGTGACCCAATTTTGTATACTTACAAAAATAATGACGTATTTTGTAATCTAGTATTCAGTTTGTTGTGGGAAAGCCTATAGCGAACCTTTACGAAAACACGAAATTTCGAAATTGCCATCGGAATTCACTCTTATCAATAAGATTTGCGATAATAATTGAGAAAACTACTGCTTCCATACCACATACATACGTGTTAATAAATGTTATATTTATTAAAAATATGTTTTCCAGCTACAGTTTATATATGCGTTACGATCACTGAACAATGACTGCCACAGCATTGGAACTGAGGCCTACCAGATCACAAATTAGGTATTAAATAACGAAATGATCAATTCGAATACGGCCTAAGACACATGCCTGTGAAACTTTTTTCGTAATACGTTAGTACACGTGGTGCCTTAACCTGTTTACATGTTGGCCGAAAGGTATGGAAGCAAGGAGACGAATAAATAGCCGCCATTTAATTATTTATACGATAGTAAATGGCGTTTATCGTGGAGTACGGGGGTCGGGGAGTCGGGTGGCTGCTTGAACAGCTGAAAGACGATATTGGTAGTATACGCTTCACAATGCCACGATCGGTTGTGTAACCGTCCGCATTACGTAGTCGTCCCGTCTCAATGGGCCGTGCTTTATCATCGTTAAGGGCTGTCCACGGTAACTTGAGCAATTTTGAAATCAACATTTGAAAAATGTCATTGCACACTGGCCTGCATGCGCCCAGTAAAGTTGGAAACGACGCAGAAAAAGAAGTTCCACGTCTGAACGCGGAAATAAAAATGTTAGGTAAACACTTCGTAATACTGAAATGGTTTCTTTTGCTTTCTGTTTTTTAGTGCATATAGTCTAAGTATAATAATAAGTAGATTTGTAAAAAAATTAATGTTTTAATCATTCCACAGTTTCACTTGAACGACGTATGAATAACGTGACCAGGACCATGACAATTATAATTTTACATGTGTTGGAAGAATATACAATGTGCATACAAGTAGAGCCTAGCCAGCGCTTTCAACAATGCTCAGTTAACGCGAACTACGTATACCAACTGCACGTTGCATACGGCAAAGGGACCTATTCACTTCGTTTCTCTCCCGCATCAGGACAGACAGTTAATGAAGAATGGAGGTACGTGAATTTCACCAATTCATTTGGCAACAGCCTGTATTTCTCGTTGCTTTGCGTACTCGAGCCACAATTGTTTATTCATGGGCTGCTGCCTTGGAGTGAGACTATTTTTATTCAACGCGAGTGCACGTGATACGGTCACGTCATTTCTTCTTGCTTAGTGTTGGCTGAAGAGTGGTCCAGTGTGTCAACACCAATATGGCCCGACCATAAAAGGGACACTAGAGAACAGGTGCTTGAATTCTATCTTGCCTTAGAAAGAATGTTTGAAATTCACGTACAGTACCTCTGGCGAAGCTCAGCGTCCTAGCCAATGACATAACACACATTGTCCTTTCAGCTTCCTGGACACTCGGTCAGCTGGCTGGGATGGCGACGGACGCCACAAGCACACTGTTTGCAGTTACGTACGCTACGTTTAAAAACAGTCTTAATTGAGGTCCTTAAGGCTCGACTTCAGCGCTTTTGCAGAAATTCTTCTACCTACTATGAATCCGACTGACAATGTACGATTATACAAAATTTACATTTTGCGAGTTGTTTAATATTTGTGCGTAATTTTAATTGTGTGTTATCTGCTTGTTGTATAAAGTCGAGAACTTGTGGCCGATTCCTTCCCCATTCCTACTTCTCTGAGCAAATTGCTCCGTCTGTGATGACCAGGCGCGCGAACTGGGTCGCAGTGTGTTGGTTAATGTAGGTTTATAAAACAAACTATTTCACATACGCACTATCTGTTCGCACACGAAAAAGAATAACACTTCATGTTAGGACGGCGTACAACTTTCAACGAATCACGATTGTTGCAAACATAATTTTGAAGCTTTCGAACATGGTCAAAAATGACATTTTCAGACTGTTATAACTTGAAATATTCTGGGTGAATCTCTGCAAAATGAGTACAGGGTCACGCATTGAACTTTGCTACAGATTTCTCCCCAATAGTATGATAGGGTCACCACTGAAAGCCTCATGGGTACACGCAGCCCAGCGACGACATAGCACGCCAAGGCAGCGCCTTACGCGTAGGAGCGACGGGGCACTGGGTGCGCGTGTTTTTATCGCCCGTATCGCTGTGCCTCAAACCCCCCCNACAATACGTAACTACCACAGTTTTAGACATGCTGTCCGTACAAATACTGGTCGCAGGCTGCCTATTGCACGGTCCGGCTTTAGACGATCGTCTCAAACCAATGATCCCTTTGATACAGCTGACCGGGATGTCGCGTTCCTCCCGTCAGCGAAGTCAACACACAGCTCGCATTCATTTAAGCAGTGAGAAGCGGGTGAAAGAGGAGGGGGGGGGGAGTTGTTTATAACGAGCCACTTGAACAGCTGCCCTGTTGGCTGTATTGTTTGTCCCGTGTTGTTTATTTTGGAGCATTCTCTCACGTGTGTGTGCGTGTGAACGTTCGGACATAAGATGTAGGTTATATCTGCAGTGTACAGTAGCTCGGTCGTAATCGAACAGTCAAATTAAGATCAATGTGGGAAAACCAGAAAAGATAAATCATAGATATCACTTTTTTACCATCTTCATAGACAATCATTTATTAAGTGTGATGAATAACTACTAATTTTTCTGACACCATAAAATTGCAATTTTCAAGTGCAACATTAGACAATATTGAAAGGGATGCGTCGAAGCAAATAATTATTCCATCGCGAAGGTATAAAACAACTCCCCCCCCCCCATTTTTTTTTTTTNTCTTGAATTTCCGCAGTTTGTTTCACAGAGCAACAACCTACGTGAGCTGCTACTGTCATTAAGGCTGTGTTCGGCAAGGTGCGAAGCAGAAACATAGACTGTGGGAAACGTGGGCGGCTCGGAATTGTTTATGAAATGTGAACATGGAGAACATGCGAATTAAAAAAATTAGGAAGTATTACAAGCTGGGAAGGAAATAAATGAAGAGGACAACGTTGATGATGAAATATCCAGAGAAAGCATTGTAGGGTAAAGAAGAGTAATATTTACAAAGCTTACAGCTTATTAATACAGTACTTCTGGGGTGAGTGCATTTATCCGAGAAACATCCGCTGAAGTATTAAATATGGACGACACTTGCTATGCCCATGCTGCTACGTGGGCCAGTTTGGCGCGATCCACATCAATACAAATGATTTACCTTGATTTGAGTATCGTTGCAAATATAAAATAAATAATTGTCCTCTAAAGTAAATATACTTCATATGAAACAATTATTATATCGTATGTTTTCAAAATTAGGCGCAAGTAACAATTACGCCGTAAACAATAAAATACGTTTGGTAACTACTTTTAGGTAAAAATAAATGGCATACAATCTTATCTGTTGATTAATCTTCCGGTATAAATGCGAGGGCACTAGTAAACAATAATCAAACGAGTCCTGGCTGTCGTGGAGTGAACATCGTGCTGGCGGCTGCGCTGCTCCGGGATCTACCCGCCCCTTGGGACNAACGAGTCCTGGCTGTCGTGGAGTGAACATCGTGCTGGCGGCTGCGCTGCTCCGGGATCTACCCGCCCCTTGGGACCAGCGAAGGATGCGGACATCTGTCAGCACGAGGCGACTACAGCAGCTAGGGCGCAGCGACTATTCTGCAACTCGTCGCGTCCCCAGGTGGCGGATAGGGGATCTCCAGGCTCTGGAGTGGCTGGGAATATTCTAATACCAGCCCGCGGACCAACTGGCCGGTGCGACAGCGCCGTCGTCGTGGACGTCGGGGACCTGGGCGGCTCGGTACGAGTTGGCGAAGCGCATCGGTGGGAGGCAGCTCAACGATCAAGGCGGGGAGGGGGATCTCGAGGTGCTGAAACTATGCGAAGTGTAGCGAACCTCACTGCTGGATTCTGCGAGCTGCTGACTGCTGGTGCGTGAGGAATGGCTATGGAATGCGTCCGACCTCTGAAGCTACCTGATGTCAGCCTCCACTCCTGGGCCAGCTGCACTCGCCTCCAGCTGGTAGGTCCTGGATGTCCCGCCGAGCCAGAGCTCACCTCCGACCGACGGACTATTTTGAAGGATGAGGGAGAGGGTGGCCCCCTGGCGATTGGCTCCCCGCCTTCACCCACGGCGTGGAGATCCTGGCGTCAGCGTGGAGGAGCGAAGACGGAGTAGGTGCCATGACTGAGCCGCCCAGACTGCCGACTTCCACGACGAGAAGCAGGATGGCCCTGCAATTGTGGCTGCTGTTAATATTACTGTGCAGACATATGCGCAGTCATATTGACAGCAGTTATACCCCAAGGGTGCTTGCACCCACAGCCATTTTCTCTTCTAGAGCCAAAATTCCCATTTTTAAGCATGTTACCAAACCTGCTGTCTCCTTATGCATTTTTTAATGCATGATAAGTTTGAAACTTCTTTTCTGTCGAGAGGGTTTTTACCGTGTCTATGCGGGTTTTTTCCCCTCTCCCTTCTTTAACTATAGCTTGCTATACGCCCCCTTAGGGATGTAGTCCATGGCCTAAACTCGGCCATGGCTGCCAAATATCCCTCTTAGCCGAGATGCACGCCTCCTTTGCATGAAATTCCCTATCCTTTAAGCGTATGAGGTTCTACCTTGAGACGCATTAATCCCTCGTACCTACCGCGGGCCCCAATAACACATAGTTTTAAAGTAGGTTAGGTAAAAAAAAAAAAAACAATAATCAAAAAGCAAAAGCGCTTTGTTATTGCAGCTTGTAAATTGACTTAATTGTACTCAAAACGGCTATTTAGAAGAATATTATGAGCGCTTAGGGTAAAATAATCGCTGCACGTGTTAATTGAAGTATTCAGGTGTTTCGAAGCGGATATATAAAAGAAAATATAGGAAAATGCTATGTAAAGATTTTTGCCAAACTGCATGGAAATAGTGTTGCTCTCCCTTAGCACAACTTGTTACGCCACCAAGTCAATGTACACATTTGCGGAATAAGAAACGCAACACTCTGCTGGCAAAATACACACAAAAAAAAAAAAAAA
>NQII01005936.1:105106-128398 GCA_002778355.1 Clitarchus hookeri
GAAATGGTCGTACGCGAACATCCAAATGTTATCGCCACCTCGGAGATGCTATGTCCCATCTCTCGTGCGCCGACTATAACACCACGTTCAAACTCACTTAAATCTTGATAACCTGCCATTGTAGCAGCAGTAACTGATCTAGCTGCCGACAGCATCGCGTTACTCTGGTTGGTTCCATACCTCTGTTATTTGCATACGCGCGCCTATGCCAGTTTTTTTGGCTCTTCAGTGTAGTTGCTCACCAAGTTGGCAAAAACTATTACACAGCATTACATTTATTATTTGTTCTATATTGGCTTCTAAAAACCTGTAAACTTCAATTAACGTGTTTATTGTTAATCTGTGTTCCACACACTCTTAAAAGATGTAATTAGATTTCTTAACTTAAAGAAAACTCATCCTAAGTTTGCTATGGTATTACAAATATCCTATAATAAGAATCCTTTTGGCTCAGAAAAAAAACTGAATTTTTGGAAGTAAACTCGCCGCTTTATTGGACTCGCATCTTAAAGCCCTTCGTTTACGAGCAAAATGACATGAAAGGTCCAAACACCATTGTAGCAAACATGTCGTGTTCCAGTTAGATAAAAGTGAGGTGATGTCGCAATGCTGCAACTAATGTATCGGTCGTAAGGCATACGGCAAAGGGACACGTAGAGCTCAGCATTGCCAAAGAGGCCATGGAGTTCACATGCAGCGATTGTTGGGACATGGCAATGGCCATGGGTGCATCCGGCGGCCAAGCTGCGTGCATGCTGCATGCATCAAACGTGGGAAGAAGTGCATTGCTATGGGCAGAGTAAACTTCGAACACATGTTATGCCGTTTCGACGTTTTGTTTCCTGATGCTGTATGCTGTGCTTAACGCGAAATGAAGTCATTTGATCTACTTGAACGGTTTTTTTTATCGTACACTAAGGGCCTTACGCTGTTTTACCAAAGAATATTTTCTACTTAGTTTTGATCACAGATTTGTGTGGTGCAGTCCGCATCCACGAATTATCTGACATAATTTATATGTACGTCATTTCTTATTCATTTTCCCACAAGACAGAAAAAAAGAAAAATCCAATGCCCAACAATTTGAACTTAACACTTTCCGCAAGACGTCGAAACATACAACTACTTTTAATGCACTACCGTCACTGTAGGTTTGTTAAACACTTTTTACATTACGGTACGATACATGTATGTGGGTTTTGTAAATAATACTTTTTGGTTGATTTCAGTATTGCTAAATTATCCGCAAAGTAGCTATTACATAATTTGTACGAGGTAGAACATTTCTGACAAACTGCATGCAGTTGTGCAGTTCCTCTCTATCAAGGGGTTTCTGCGGAGTGTATACTGGCATATACGGTAGGTGGTTAGCACGGCAGGCAAACTGCTTGCTCAGTCCCACTAATGCCGCTAAGTCTGTCCCTTGTGCCTAGTCATATGGGGCTCAGCCCTGAAATGCACTTACGTCCCATCCCCATCTTGGACCTCCTACTTGTCCTGTAGATGCGACCGTGGTGGTGCAGTGGTCAGACTACTCGTCCTTCACCACAGCGAACCGGTCAACCTCGGATTTTCATGAAACGGAAACTTCGATCCATAAAAAAAAAACAGAAAGCGACAGAAAAAATTTAAGTTATCACAAATGGTTATCCAACACTTTTTATTTGACGTCATGATATGGATCTACTTTCCCTCCAACCAACTTTAATGGGCGCATGTCACTCAGTGCTCCCGTTAAAATACTGTATATGCAGGTATGAACAGCGACTTTTTTCTAAGGTTGATTTCAAAAATACTCACTTTATCGTGAACAGCCTTTAACTTAAGGATAGTCATCGGTCCCTTTCTTCCTCACTTCTAAAGCTGGGTTTATAATTAAAAAAAATTATGCTTTAAGAATTATGCAGTAACAGCGGTTTTCGTACGGAACTACTTCTTCTGCATTTACGATTCCCAACTCACTTGATAATTTTTAAGACCGGTCAATAAAAACTTGCGACAAGCCTTTCTTGCTAACCTAACCTCGTATATAACAACCATATTTAAGCAGATCAAAGCGGACATTTTCTATCAGAGAAGCTTATTTTTGTGAACAAATATAATCGTAAACAAGTGCACACACACGCCTTTTTAATACTTTTTTATACTTACATTACTGTAAATAACAGTTTCCTGCCAACAACACCGACTGCTCTGTTCTGATTGGTCGCAGCCTGATAAGTTTCACTTATGATATAAAATATAACTGTTTCTCTTAACGCTTAAGGAAATCCCAACGACGCACACGACCTGCTAAGTTGGAAACCAATACATAAGATAACACACTATCAGATTTTCCGCATACTAAATAACGCATAATTCAACTCTTAATTTTTTTGTTATAAACCCAGCTTTAGACGTCTGTGCTCTTGTTCTTCAGTAGACGCCGTCCTTGACGATTCGGAATTTTTGAGCTGGGCGTCGTGAGTGCAACGACGTCTTTTGTATTGTGCCGTCTCGAATGTTCGCGAGTTTTCTTGATTTATTTTTTTAGGGGGTTTTCGATTTTGTGCCTATTGCTGAAGTTTTGTTAGTTTCTTATCGTTGTTATCGGCCTTGGGCATAATAGCTGTCGGCCATTCTCAAAAAATTTCGTGCTCTTAGACTAACCTTAATGGCGCATAAGACGCGTTCGCATGGTAAGTGAAGCACGATCGTGATTCACACTAGTGTGCCCCCTTCTCGAAAGCTGTTCACACATGTAGAGGAGTAAATCGAATTCGTGCCCGTTGCATTTTTTGGGGCAGCCATCGTCGAAGCTATGGACGAAAGGGATGGCCTAGTTTCTGAGGCTTGCGCGGTTTTGTGTTCCTTTTTTGCGTTCCTAGCCCATGAAATTAATACGTCGCTTATTCGTCTTGCTGCCACCGCTGCTAAATCTCGATCACGATACTTGTCCAACGTCGGAGGCTTTGCAACCGTTGTCGGTACTGCATGCATCTGAGGCTTATCTTCGCACACTGATGACTGGAATGAACGGGCTCACCACTTTAGAGTCGAAACTCAACATTATGGGAGAGCGAATTGGCGGCAAGGTTTTTCAAGCATTGGCAGCAAATACAGATACGGAACTGAAAGCATTGACAGAGAGTGTGTGCAAACTCTCTGCCTTGGACAAAAAACTCACGACTGTGGATGATGGCCGCGTCTGGACGGCTGCGTTGTGTGATAAATTCGACGATCAAATTATCTCATTGACTGAGGTGGTGAGAAAACTCTCTGCTTTCGGTGGTAGGCCCGACACTATGGAATACACGCTGTTAACCCGTGCCTTGTCCGATACGAATTCCAACGACGAATTGTGGCTTAATTGCAAGCATATTCGGGATGCCATAATCCACTGCATCAGCAGGTGTGAAGTATATTTCACGAACCTACTCAGACCGACAGAAGAAGCTGTCACAGGCCCAATCCGAACAAGGTCGCACCTAAATGCTACTGTGGATGTGTTATACATACTATGCATATCCCATCCTGCTCGCTGTTCTAGTACAATGACTGCCGCTGCCGAGGATTTACATCGCGTAATTGAAAGTGTGTGACATAAGTATTTCTAAGTGTGCATGCATGGAGCGCGATGCTACTTTGGAAGAGACGTTCTGGCCGATTACATTGTGGCTAGATAATTTACAATGACAAACTGTTTCCCCTGCTTCTGAAATGAATAAAGAACCAGACATCGAACCCAGGACCGAGATGAAGCACAAGTTACTTCCAGAAGATACTGCATCTGATGAAGATGATTTACCCTAGGCCACTTGGAAACATAAAAAGGACAAACCAAATTTGTTCAACATTACAGTTCGCAATTACCTGACATCCTACACAACACGGTTTAATGATGGAACATATGGTGTTTATAGGGGAAATAAGGAATGGTTCTTTGAGAACAGGCAATTTTTTCTGCCCAACGATTTTATACAGATTGGTGACGAAGCTATGCATGCGTCTCCAGGCCGGTGATGGGCACTGTTGCAGCTGCGTGTGTGTCTCTAGAATTTTTTTTGTGCGGCGATAGGCTCTGTGTGTTTCAACGATGTGGGGTCCGCCTCCCACCCACCACCACCATCGAAATGCCTGGGTAAGGAGGAATGACATTCATCGATATTTATAGCTGAGCATTTCCTTGTAATCTGTGATCACGGCTGGGGTACATAGCAGGTTTCTTGGCTATAACTAATGCTCACGTGAGAAGCTTTATCAAAGTGTCGGGACTGGGGAACCACCGGCCACGAGGATTTTTTGGTAGGTATGTGCATGCGGGATCTGTGGCACACTTGAATTTATGTGTATGTTTCAATCCCATGGCAAGTTGTTGCAGTACTATGATGTCTACGCTCGCGCAGTTGGCTTGCACAACGAAATGTCTAGGACCGCGTGTGCGGCCGGCTTTGCTCTGTACCACACAGACAAGTTACATATGGCAGAAGTGCGCGCACTCGTGCATGATCGGCGCGCATGTACATCGTTGCGCAATTGCCTCTGTATAGTATCCTTCTGCAGCAACAGCGATGAAGAATCAAATGAGATTGTAATTAATTTTTTAATTTCCTACATCTAGTTGTTGCAGAAGTGTGTGTGCTCGTGCATGATCGACACACACATGTATGTCTCTGCACAATTGGCTCTGTATGGATGCATATAACTTTTATTTAGAGACACGGCCTGTCAAAATTTATAAATACATATACAATTTTTTTATATATAATTTTTATATTAAGTCGCAGCCTGTTTTTTTTTTCGAATGCCGGGATGGTAATAACTATATACATATTTGACATTAAACATCCTACTTTACTAGATGTCACTGTAGTCTTGCAGTCAGTACACTCGACTGCCGATTGAAGGGGTACTGTTTTTTTGAGTTCCGAAACAACCAACTAAAAAAAAATCCAGCGCTCCTAGCGACCACCAATAGAACTAAACTCGCGATGCTAGCATGTCCCTGCATGCGACATGATTACCAATACACAAAATGGCCGCATCGATACCAAGGCTCCTAACATCAAATGGTAGCACTTAGCACACACTCTCCGGTGGCGGGCGCCAGAATTATAGATGGCCGCCTAATCCAGCATTCTTAGCTGCTAATGGTAGAACTTAGCACATACACTCTGGTGGTGGGCTCGAGAATTAAAGATGGCCGCCTACAGCAGACGACTATCGGCAGGTGCGGGAATTAAAGATGGAGGATGTAAAACGCAAGAGAGAGAGAGAGAGAGAGAGAGAAATGGAATGGGAGACAAGAAGTCAAGAGAGAAATAAGAGACCAGAAGGAATATGAGAAAACCATGGACAGAGCAGGCGAGAGAGAATGGACGTGGGGGAGAGAGAGAAACAGGAAAGAATGAGTGAGCATGAATTTAAAAAATTGGAATTCCGGAGAATGAAAATATCAAGTGGAATGTCAGAGCAGGAGGTTGGGAATAGGGGAAAAAAGGGAAGTAGGGGAAAAAGGGGAATTCCGAGGGGAAAACAAGATGGCTCCTACTGACGAGGAATGACAGAGCAGTAAATTTTGGTGTGACATCATCCAAGATGGCCGCCATGGTTCCTCAGTTCCCTAGCCTCCAGCCCCTGGTGGTGAATCCCCATTAGTCTCCAGCGCCTGGTGGTAAATCCCAATTTTTCAGCTACTATTGCTCAACTCGTACGCATTGTATGCGATGACATTTTCCTAAAATAAGAACATTTAACACTTAATATTATTTTAATAATTCCTAGTCAAATACAACATTTTTCTGTTTTGTTTCAGCCGTAATAACATATACTAAATAAGTTGTACACATGAAAAAATTTGCAACGTTAACTAATGCCATGGGCTACTATTTGGCATATATGTAATCACCAAATAATCATATATTTTTAAAAGAATTTTAAAAATATGCAAAAAAATTTTATATTTAACATTATTTTTTTCATATATATGGATTGTTATTTGGTGATTACGTAAGTGTCGCGTGGTAGCCCATGTAATTAGTATACTTTGTAAATTTGTTCATCTGTACAGCTTAGTTGGTATTTGTTATTATGGCTGCAACAAAACAGAACAATTTTGTATTTGACATTAAATTATTTAAAAAATACAAAATGTGAATTTTTGACGTGACAACGTCTTATAATTCGATAGAGCCGGCTGCACGCACGAAAAAACATGACTCATGCGGCGTTACCTCGCTCTGAGGCGTTCCATGTAAGGCTTGAAGTGCAAGCGAGAGCGCGGAACGAGCGAAAAAAAAAATTGACATAATTGTATTTATGCGTACAAATAAATCTCACTTGATCAATTTCATTGTGATTTCCAATTACCTCCTTCTCTATATACATACAAATCTATTAAACAAATGAAATTAAAATTTTCTTTTGAAAAATGCTACCATTCCATCAGTATTTTCTTAAGGCGTTGTCACGTTCAACTATCGTCAGTAAACCGACTTTACAGACAACCAATTTTTTTATTCGAGAAAAATATTATCACATACAATGCGTACGAGTTGAACAATGTTTGGTACAATTAAAAAATTATTTATTTTTTGGGTCCAACATCCCGTAACAGGGGTTGCATTTGACGTGGTCCTCACAGCGTTCAGTGCTCGCGGGAGGTAGGGCCGGGAAGGTCGCGCGGGCTGGCGCGGCGCTGCGTAGCTGACACAACGGCAGAGTGACCCAGTTGCCGCTGCCAAGACGCCGTCACGTGCCGCCAGGTCGCCGGCCTAAACATAGCGAGAGGACGTTAGGTCACTGCAAGAGCGAGCTCTTGCGTAAGTCCCAGCCTCTTGTGATAGGCCCTCCCAGCTGACAGAAGGTGTCGCTTCCTTCCCAGCGCTTAACCCTGCTAACACTCCCTGGCAGAACAGTAAGTCACACGTTTCATCTCGATCCTTGTTTAGGATCACAATGGAACTACTGCAAGTCGTTGTTAGGAAAAAATAAGCTAATAAGAAAAAAAAATTATCGCCATTAACAATTTCGTAATAACCTTCTGCCAGTCTGGCATAAAAATCTGCCTACCGAATAGTAAAATGGTAACCAACGCATACAGTGCCGATATCGGAATCAGGAAGTGTTCTAACGCTGAAGGTCATTTAGAGTTGAGTTGAGTTGAGACATTTGGGCGGCTCTTAACAGCGTGGTCTTGAGAGTCGATGAGGGCGAGATGAGTTGAGAATGGAGCAGCGCCGGAATGAAAGGGTGGGGGAAACGGGAGATCGCTGAGAAAACCCGCCGACCAGCGGCGTCGTCTGGCAGGACTCCCACTTGCAAATATCCGGGAGTGACCCGGCCGGAGATTAAACCCGGTTCACCTTGGTGGGAGGCGAGCAGTCTAACCGCTCAGCCACCGTGGCCCCAAGGTCATTTAGAGGAGAATGGAGGACGGTCGGCGACGTCGGCGTGTCTGCATCTCGTAGCTCGCGATTTTTTTTGTTAACTGCAAAACAAATGTATTGAAGTTCTGGAACTTTGCAGTTCGTTCGTCTTTTTCAAGTGGTTTCGAAAAAAGCAACAAATGTTACATATTTTCGTAGGCAGATTTACAGATCAAAATAACTTAGAGTAGCGGAAACAAAATAAGAGATTCGGATGTTGCCAGATGAACAAATGACAGGAGGTGCGTCATCTGACCAGAATGAGAAAGCAGAATCGAGATTAATGTCATAGAGTTGAAGCAAAGCATCAGAGAAGCACGTTCTCGTGCGTGATCCGTCTTGCCAGGAAACAGAAATTCCCGATAAGTTAGAATTAGCAGTTACTCGAATTATAACAAAGGATTTGTTTTCATTTTTCTTTTGAAACAAGTGTTTTTCCTTACCCCAGCCAAGCGAACACCCGTAGCCACGAAGTCTTCTGTTCGAATCTCAAGTTGAGTCACGAACATATGTGTCGCTTTAGGAAAAGACCACTTTCGGTTTGGTGAAAGATGGGGGCGTAAATACTCAGCAACATGGATGGCTGCCGCAGTTATGTTCCCCTGCAGGTTAAAAACTTAAAATTTTATTACCGAAAGTTAAAAAAAAAATTTTTTCTTAAAAGCTTACCTTTTTTTGTCTCCATTTTCAACTGGCAAATTATTCACAAATTCCTGGTAGTAATAAATGTGGTTAAGATGGTTTAGAACTTTCATTTCTCCATCTGCATGGTGGAGACTCAATCATTGGGATAAAAGTAATTATGAGTAGTCTGCATACGTCAAACTAATGACTAGGAGAATTACTAAAACACGGACAACAAAATACGTAAGTTATAGAAGACGCGGCATTAATATTCGTACTGCAATTGATTTATGTTGTGAATTAACAAGAAAAAGTGTTAAGTGTCAATAAATAAAAGAGATGCAGGTAAATAATGTTCATTATAACAAAATATAGCTTGAAGAAGTTAAATTATTATGAGCATAAAGTGTATGCGTCACTGTACTTCGTCGCAAAGTTTCTCGCACGTAGTGCTGTTTGTCTGCATCAGTGTATTAATACAAAACTCTACTCTTAATTCCCTTTTTTGTGATCAAAAATGATCTTTCCTAT
Source organism: Clitarchus hookeri (assembly GCA_002778355.1). Lineage (NCBI taxonomy): Eukaryota > Metazoa > Arthropoda > Insecta > Phasmatodea > Phasmatidae > Clitarchus > Clitarchus hookeri. The sequence continues at coordinate 113,668 of NQII01005936.1, forward strand.
TTCATAAAATAATTTCAAATTCAGTATGTTTTGTATGCCATTTCATCTTGAGGGCACCGGCGTATTGCTTACTTTCTTTCAGTTACTCCCCAGATAACACTGGTAGTTTTTGAGATCATCCTTCCGGNGGGGGGGGGGGGGCAGTGATATTAACAGTACTCTCTTCTTCATCTAACAAAATTCTCCCTCGAGGGTATTTTTAGCTAAATAAACGAACCAGTCTGTTCTGGCTCGTGCGAGACGAGTAAAACCGTGAATTACAGCCATAGGCCGTTCAAGGTTATCTGAGCAGTTTTGAAATCAACATTTGAGAAATTTCACTGCTCCTAAATGCGTAAATTTTAATGGGCTCACTGACTGGCAAGTGGTCAGTAAACGACGGAGGAAAAGTAGTTTCATATCCTAACAGTGAATTAGAGTTGTTACATAAACAATTGCCTCTTAGGCTTTCTGTTTTTAAATGTATATAAGTGTAAGAATGAGTAGATTTGTAAAACTTACTTTCTTAACAATTTTACAGTTTCACTTGAATGATGCATGAATAAAGTGGTCAGACCTATGGTAATGTTAATTTTACACGTGGAGGAAGAATACACAGTGTCTATACAAGTAGATCTTAAGCAGGGCTTTCAAAAGTGCTCAGTTTACCATGAACAACCTATAGAAGTCATTCGCAAGTGACGGAAGCGATAAGCCACAGCTTTTTTTTATTTACTGCTCCTGGTTTGTGCACTATTGTAAATATTGCGTTTTTGTGTAGTTATTCATTGACTGTAAGTACTAGTACAGCAGTTGCGATTGTTTTGGTAGATCGGAATTCTGCATTAACATGAAATTGTTATAAATGTACACACTTCGAATACAATTTCTACCAATCCCTCGCTTTATAACCTGATGTTTTGCTTTTGTTGGCTATTAAAGAAAAAACATACAGCAAAACTAAGGCTACATGTAACACACATACATTTGTATTTCAGAACTGGTGTGGAATTCAAAGGAAAAAATAATGAGTAACTTGTTATTGGTTACAAAACATTTGTATTAAAAAAAAAATGGAGCCGATCCTGAATTATACTAACTTGTCTATAAGAGGTTGTTTATGTTCCCGTGTACGAGATGATTCTGGATGTCCAATGTTGATTTCCACTGCAAGAATTTTCTAGCCTACAAGTTATGTAAAATGGGTATATAAGCCACCCTACTGACAATCTGCATAGCCTTCAGGTGTGACTAGAACGAAAGCAGTGAGATTCTGTTTCCAGAAATGACGTGGTATGTTGGCCACAGAAAACTTTTCGCCTGTAGGTAGGCGACCAGCATAGGGATCTTCGGTTGCTTGTTTGCGAGGGAGATGGGCGAATTAAGAAATTTGGGCGGCTCTTAACATCGAGATCTTGAAAGCCGATGAGGGTGAAACGAGGTGGGTATGGAGCAGCACCGGAATGCAAGGGTGGGGAAACAGGAGATCCCCGAGAAAACACTCCGACCAGCGGCATCGATGGAGAAGGGGTGAAGGCAGAGCACACAAGGTCCACCCGGGATAATAACATGCCACTCAGCTTATCGCGGCCTGAAAAGTGGCTGTGATTCGCACCGTACTGAATAACGAACTGGAGGCTATTTTCAGCTTCTGGGACATCAGTCCCACACAAGAGTTTTGCCTTGTTTCCGGATGTATGATGTGTATTTCACAAATGTTTGCTAGTTCCTCGTATTTAAAATATTATAACATGCTTCATAGTATCGCAAACATGGCATGTGTCCCAAAAATTATTTGCTTATGCGTAGCGACAAATCTCGCCAGGTTGTGGGTGCGAATTCCGGGTGAAATATTAATATTCGGCCGTTTTTCGCATGTAAGGTTCGAGTTATTATCATTATCCTTGGTTAGCCAAAGGACATACTACATGGGTTATTCTTAAGTACAAATAATAAATTATGTAAAACAGTGTTACATTTCAACTAGGGGAGTGGATGATACGCAATACGACAAATATTGTCTTCGTTTTATTTTATATTTACAGTTTTTTGCTATATATAAAGAATGACAAATATCTACCGAAGTCGCTCTAATTATCTGAAAATAACCTAAAAATTCTTTACTTTCGTGATTTGACATCTAAACAGGGCATTTTATCAAAAACATTTATTAAATCAGTATTTTACAGAATTCCGATCATTAGAGAAGAATGAGAGTCTTTTCCAGGCGCGGTGACTAATACACATCAAATACCTGGCACTCGGCAGACCTACTGGAAACAACTACTTATTAGCGACCCTTGTGGCACTTGCAGGAAACTGCAACTGATTTGCGCATTTACTTTCATCATGAAACCATGTTCACACTATGCTAAATAAACAGTGTCCGGATTGTGACATAAAGTGTTCTTACCCATTTGATGAGATTAGCATAAATGTATATCCAAACCATAGCGAAGTCTGGAACCCAGAACCCATCACATCGTTACACCGGTATACAAGCTATGGCTATACCGCGGAGGTCAGCTGCCTTTGTGCTGCAGAATTATAATGCTTTAATATTTGCAAAAAAAAAAAAAAAAAAGCATGTTAGCATGTGAGTCAAGCGTATACGAGGGTTGATTCAGAAGTCACGGTGAAAGCGTTCCAGATTGATACGACATGTGTCTACCTCAGTTAAGTGATGTGACATAGGGAACGAGCTCTGATCTGCAAATATCTGAGAAATGTAAGATTGAATGTACAAAATAATCATAAAGGTGAAATGTATATAATAAATAAATAAATTATATATATATATATATATATATATATATACATAGTAATGCGTGTTTAATTTCTTATACGGTCCCCTCTGCTTCTATGAAATACTTATTAAGTCAGTGGTGTAAACAATCAATTGCGAGAGTTTTTAGATAACATCTATGTGAGCGTGTGCAGGAGAAGGGCTATGGTTTGATCTGAAGTGTTGTGTCCTACTCGGACCGTTTAAAATGGATGAGTTCAATATGGCGAACGAATTAAATTAGGGGAATATTTTTGAGAAATGTTTCGCAACTAGTTGGCTGGCCTGGTCAATTGACTTGGTAAGTTAGTATGACCCTTTTGTATGGTCAACTGTGGTAGAAATGTTTTGCACAAATTTAGCGAAGATTTTGTGCGAAGAGGTTAGCTACAAGACACTTATTGGAGATTTTTTTTCGAGATTGTCTGTCATCGTTTGTACAGGTGGGTAGTATAGCAGGTTGGTCTTGTCGGTTGTTCTAGTCAATTTTGCCGGAACTGGTCTCGCCAGGAGCTAGTAGTGTGCTCATTCAATCTCGCCAGGAACCAGTCTTGGATGAAGTTAGTCTTAGGTGGAGTCAGTCGTTGGCTAGTATGGTTAGTCGGTATGGATCCTTGTTGTGACCAGCTAGTAATGGTCAACTGAATGGACTGTGATTTTTCTAGATTTTTCGAATTCTATGTAATTTGGGTCAAGGTCAAAGTCGACAACTACCAACATGGTGGCAAAATCGGCAGCTTCTCTGGCGGCGAAATCGATGATTAATACACTAGCATCACCTACGTGATGAAAAAGTAAAAAATAGTCAAGCGTAAAAATAAGTATGGTGGGTGGAGTGCATTATGCAGAATGATAAAAGGAAAGAGGGAGGTGAGGTGTTGTTAATACAATAGGAAAAATTGGTGGTGGGTCGAACGAGCGTGAGTAATCAACCAATAAAAACCACTGTTGGATGGTGAAGCGAACACAATCAATCAACCAATGAGAAACATTGGTGAGGGTCAGTCGTCTGCTGGACATGGTGCTTAGAGAACCTCCGGAAATGTAAGTTTTTTTATATATTTCTTAAAATATTTTTAATACTTTTTTAAATAATTTATATATTTTTTTTTAATTTTGGGATTTAAGGTTATTGAGATAGGTTTAAGATCAAATGTCACTTGGATTTAATATTGTGGTTGGACGATGTCATAACGTGGTGACTGGTCGGCTCCAGTCCCCCATCCCCTCTAAGCCAAAACATTAGAAATTTTAATTTTTTATAAAAAAAATTAATAATATTTTAAAAATAAAAGTTTATATTTTTAAATAATTTTAGCAGTTTTCATCATTTTTTGTGAATTTTTAAAACAATTTAGCGATTTTTTTGGTTTTGAGGTCATCCAAGGTCATGGGTACAAGGTCCAGTGTCACTGATAATCAACATGGGGTCATAGTCAGGAACGTAATATGCTAGCCGACTTTTATGAATTTATTCGATTTTTTACCATTTTTTCTCGAGTGTTTGTTTCAAGGCCATTGGGGCCATGGTCACTGGCATCCAACATGGTGACCGGAGTCATAGATGTAATATTTTCCTCGATTTTTAAACTTTTTTCTTCGTTTTTTTTAATGTTTTGGTTTCAATTAATTAGAGGTCAAGGTTGAAGGTCAAGGTCATCAACATATAACATGACTGACGAGATGGACACTGGTCGACCTGGCGAGGGCCGGTCGTGTCGGGAGCTTAGTCGATCCACCTGTCCTCGAACCCCGGTCGTCCCACATATACCTACATATTAAAATAATTTTTAAAAAACAATTTTTAGTTTTGTTTAAAAAAAATTGTAGAATTTTTTATAAGTTTTTTGGAGATTTTTTAAATATATATATTTTTTAATTTTTTTGATTTTTTTTTTTGTGTAAGGTTATTAAAGGTTATGGGTATGGGTTCAAGGTCAAGATCACATTTCAATGTTAAGGTCACCCAGATCCAATATGGCCACCAACCGGAATGACAGAGCATGAGCAGCTCTGGCGCTCCGCGCCCCACGCCCTTGCGCCAAATTTCCCCAAATTCTATTAATGTCGCTAACTGTAGTCTGTTGTTTATAGGCTATTGACTGTTAAGTGAGCACTTTTGAAAGCCCTCTCATTTGGAATAATAGTCAATAAATATATTTTATTGTAGCCTTAGACGCTAACTTCCGAGTCCGGTGAAATTTATACACTGTATTAATTACTTACTTGGCAATATTTATTTTAAAAAGTGGTGGAATGATAACAGTGGCTGATAAGAAAAAGTAACTATGACCTCAAAATTGCTCACTTTACCGTGAACAGTCTATACATGGTTGAGAGACCAGCCTGTCGTTCATGACCCGCATCAAGGGTGCATGAGATGACAACATGAGTTATGGGAAGAAGAGTCGTAAAAAGAGAGAGAATGAAAACAAGGAAAGAAACAGGCGCACCAGAAAATATTGTGCCAGTTGTGTTGGCACGTGTTTCTAGTATATGTAATTACATTAATTTATTTTCTATTTATATGGTATTTCGCCAAATAATTTTTTTTCTATTGGAACGTGCTCTATTTGTACGTAATGTTTTTGTTTATTCACTCTGAAGTTGTTAAACAAACTTTATCATATGAAAATTGTGTAATGTTTAAATATTTATGTTTATTTTATTTTACCCTTTTGTTTGAAAAAAAAATTTCCTAATCTTTATTAATTATTTAAGTACATAATATTGTGTAAATTCTTTATGTCCAATTATCCAAATCAAAAACGTAATTTGTGAATTATTATGTCTTTCTTGACTTTTAAATTATGTATCGATTTAGTCGCACGAGACCATGAAGTTTCCGCTCAGGTTACTTCCTTCTTCGCTTTCTCGCCATACAGCACGTAGACAGCTTACAATGATAAATTGTGGAATTTTTCATCATCTTTGAGATGAAGTAGTGTTTTTATCCGCCGTTTTGGGTAAGTTTGTTTGCGGATATTTCCTTTTGCGACGTGATCGTATTATTTTGTGTTTACGATCCTTTTTTAAGAATTTTTCAATGTTTGTACAGCGATTCCCCGGTTCCTCTGATATGGCTTAACCCTGTGGCCAATCTCTGCATCCTTCTTGTGATGTGAGGCGCACACCAAATCATGGCATGGTCGTTTTGACCATGCCATGATTTGCGGTGCTAGCCGCTTTCGGTTGGCACCGCAGTAAAGTCTGAAATTCAAGTTCGACCAACAAGTAACCTCTAAATTATTTTTGCCTGCTGCATGTGCTCGGGAGTGCTCCGAACTTTCAGTCTTCTGACGCGACATCTGTTGTTAAATAATGAATTAATTTAATTTGGACTAATCAAGTAGGAAAATATTTTTTTGTCTTCTATTCAATTAACAGTAAAATATGAGGTAAAGAAAAATGTGCAGTGTTGTTATATTTCAAATGAAGCGATCACGGGTACCCGATGACATAGTGATGGCCACATAATATAATAACAAAAAAAAAAAAGGAGATTAGAGTTTGTTCACAAGTAATTTGTCTAATATTCTAAACAAAGAAAAAATGTAATATTCATGTCTTTGAAAGAGAGAAAAAAATGTTTTATTTATTTACTTGTTGTTATGGCAAACAAAAAAGAAAGGTTTAAATACAACCATTGTTTAAAGAAAAGAAGTATGTTATTATTTAATTTCTCAATTATCCCTCATGGATAATAATAATTTCACGACTGTTATGTTGTTTTTGATAAAAACTTCAGCTATACCACGAGTGTACTTTTGTAATAAGTAAAACAGGAGCACGCCCATAATTTCTGCTCTTACTAGTAAAACCTGGTCTACAGAGGAATCTAGATCCCACCTTCCATTTATGTGTCATCCTTGTGTCGTAACGAGAGTACCTGTAGGTGCTCAAGTTTGTGACGCGAAGGTGATACATAACAATATCTATAAGCTAAAACAATATCCATCATTCAAACATCTATAAAAACAAGTGTGAGAAATTTTATGTAACCTGTGTCGGCCGGGTTTTTAGCTGAGAACTCTTTTAATTAGAAGGCTAAGCTGTCTCTGAGCTGATTGTGTGTACTTTTAATTGTACTTGCAGTATTGTTATTGCCTGAATGTATTAGAATGCTATAAATATGGACATACACACACGTTTTATGCTGTAATTATTGCATGAAGCAGCAAAGGAAACAAGGTAATATATACAGCGAACTTTTAATTTCAGGTTATCTACGGCGCGCCTGTGTAGTAATACATCTCTCGTTTTAAAAGTGTTGGCTACTGTTAGGTTCGCTTCATAGCCAGCAAAGCTTTCGCAGATGGTTACATATGAGTAGCGAAACTATTTTTAAGTAGCAGAGCTGGCATCAATAAGTAGGCCACTGACACAATCTGTGGAAGCCCCGCCAGCTGATTATAGACAGAAGCTCCCAGGCCAATGACGTGTGCGTGTTGGGATACCCGTCTAAATATGTGGCTATAATTTATCATCTCGCCGAGTTCAACGATCGGCATGAAATTTATGACTAATTTCTACTGATTAATGTAATACTAATAATCTTTCCACGTTAAATAACATCTTAAAAATACTTCTTGAATAACTTCAGCCCAATGTAATTAATAATTTTAGGTTGATGTTTAATTATAACGGAGGTAAAAAACAGCACGAAAAAAGAAAAATAAAAAAATACTTCGGTGACTATCGGAGAAAAATAAAGAAATTTTATTAAAATAATTTAAACAGATTTTGGGATTTGATTTACTATGTTATTCGTCCTCTCGATAAAGTCGAACCTTTGATGGTTCAAGCCCAATTTTTGACATGACTCGTAATTTTATAACACCGTTTCGTAAGCAAGTTGTTTGGAGGCACTACAAACAGGAGATATCACTACTTTTGTCACGGAGGTAAACCTTGAAAAAAAATCCGCAGTCACTTGAATTTCTGAAACTAGTTTCTCTTCGTGATAACCACTGCTGCTATTATTTTGAGTAATTCAGATATATGTATTATGCTGATACAATGCAATATTTTACATTCAAAATTTTGTTTTTAATTCTTTTTATATTTCATACAGCTACGAAACGCCAATATTTTCAGTTGCTTATGCCATTTGCAAAAAGGATGCAATTTGTACGAGTTCAAGCAATAAAGTATCTCCTCATCAAACACCAAAACTCAGAAATATAAATCTTTTAAAATATGAGAAGTTTAAGAAAAATGTTTTGGACTAAACGAGTTATGGTTCACGATGCTTACCAGTACTGTTGCAAAGCTCATTATAGTCGTATCACTAGTTAACGATACGCTGTACATCTTGAAACAAATTTATTAATTTCAGCCATTTTAACATCCAAACTCCAAGTTTAAGTTACAGATTGCTCATTACAAGTCTATCTCTCTGGGTAGATTATTTCTGTCTGTACAATTAATTTGATGAAATATACTTTCAGTAGTATTCAATAATAATCAGTAGTGTTTAAAATTCCTCGAAATATCTTTCAGCAGGCACAAACTCAGGTCTTCGGTTTTTTTTACACTATCCCTCAAATAATATTTATAATACTGTTACTGTTTAAGTTTGATTTCCACATAGGTTTTATTTAACAAATTTGACAACAGAGTGCAAATGAAGCTCTTCGTGGGCATTTTCTTTATCCAGCATATGCCCTATACGTGCTTCTGTCGTTTTAAAATGATTTTACTTTCTCCAAAGTTTAATTTTTAATGGCTAGATCAACTAGCTATTAAATTATCATGTGATCTTACCTAATTCTCTTATCTATATTTATTTTCCACTAATCCCCTATTTCCTGTTTTTTGCTTCGTTTACCGACATCACCCCTTTTAACACGAAGGGCATTAAGTTTAATAATATACGCATAGTTGTTAAAATTTGAGAAGAGGATAGTCCTTCTATGTCTGATGTTTGAGGCAGAACAGCTGTAATGTTTAACAAATTATCAGTGTATTAAAATACTAGCTAAGCATTGGCAACAGTCCAGAATACAATTAATACATTCTGCTCAAAATCGTAAACTCCAGTTTACAGACGATGCACTACTTGCACACAAAGCCCAAAAACATTAAAGAACGAGATTGGTGCCAGTTTCCTTCTCTAATAACAAAACAGATTTTGAAAAGGTGAGACAAAACTAATTTCGCAACAGTATCAGTATTCTGAGGCCTCTTTTACATGGAATAGACCAGCATTTCCAACAAAATCACCGCAACGGAATTTGCTTTGGAAATAAAAATTCATTTCTATTTTTGAAGAAAGTAGACAAAACGAATTTGGTAATTTAGAATACTAACTAGTTTATCATCACAAAGGAGTGTAAACTTTATTATAGGCTGCTCTCGGTAAACTGAGCACTTTAGAAAGCCCTGTTTAAGGTCTACTTGTTAGCATAGTGTGTATTTTCCCACCATATGTAAAATTAACATTGCCATGGATGGGCCTGAGCACTTTATTCATGCGCTAATCAAATGAAACTGGGGAGTTATTAGCAAAGTAAATATTTCATCTAATTACTAATTCTTACCATTTTATGCATTAAAAAAAGAAAGAAAAAGAAGTAATTTCAGTATTTACAAATGTTTACAAAACATTTTTAATTCAACGTTAAGGCGTGGAACTATTTTTCCTCCGCAGTTACCAACTTTGCTGGCTGCATTTCACTCTGTGTGCCCGCTGAAATATATGCAGGTGGCAGCAATTACATTTTTCAGAGGTTGATTTCAGAAGTGCTCAGTTAACCGTTAACAGCCATGTAGTAGTGACTGACCGAAAGCTACGAACTGATGAATGGTTAAGTAAGGAATTTTTAAAAAAATATTTTTAAAAAGTATACTTAATACAGTTAATAATTTAAAAACGTGATCAAGATCACTTCCAACCTCGCGCTACGTCGAGGTTTTAAACGGCTTGTAGGGTCGTTAGTACGAACGATCGGATATGCATGTATACCACACTTGCAAACCTTCAATTTCTGGGCTTACGGGAACGTACAATGCTTCTGTGCCGTGACCTCTCGTCCTTGATCGAAGATTCATTTTAAAAAAAGTCAGAGAAGCTTTTTAAGTCTCGAGATCCAAACTATCGTAGTAGCGTGATTTTCTTTCTGAAGCTAAACGAGCCTATTCTAAGACACTGTAAAATAAGACTGTTTGCCATCACTGTTACTGCCAGTAAGTCATGACAGAAGCGAGTAATGAAATATTAGGACGAGTGGTGCGTGGGAGGGGGAAGTGTGGCTCTACGGCGTGAACTATAACGAAGACTTTGAAGAAACTAAAATCATTTTAAATGAGCACACTCCGCCGTCGTCCGTCTTCTTCGCCAATGTTCCTCGATGCACTAGTGCCGCACCTCAGATCTCTAAAACATTTCGGACTGGTGTAATCTGGACTGAATTGAGGTGGGACTGTATGAAAATGTGATAAGGGCTTTATTTTAAATATTGAAACTGTCAAATATGGACATATACTTTATTTAATAAATCAAATAGTGTATGTACACTGTTTATTGGGTCTGATATTAATTATTTGATTGCATTAATTTCTGTGAGGTGATGGACGATTAGATAAATATTAGTTTAAATGTCAAGTGGTATCAATGTCAAGTGGATTCTCGCTTAATTGAGCTCCAGGTACGCGGTAGCTTGGGCGGCTCGTAAAATCGAGTTCTTGAGAACCGATTGCGGTGAAGCGAGGTGAGATTGGATCAACGTCGGAATGTGAGGGTGGAGGAAACGGGAAAACCCGCCGACCAGCGGCATCGTCCGGCACGATTCCCACGGTCGAAAATCCAGAGGCGACCCCGCCGGGAATCTAACCTGGTTCGCCTTGGTGGGAGGCGAGCGCTTTAGCCGCTGTGCCACCGCGGCCCCCTAAGCAGGAAATTGAATGAGAATCTCGCCCCTGGCCTGAGACGAGGCAGTTCTGTAGTCACTCCCGTTTGCTAATGGAGCGGTTGTATGGAGACATAAAAACCAAGCAAGTCATCGCTGCTCTAAGGCATGAACCTATGGGATGTGCCAATGTGGATGGAGGACCGTGTTTGATATAGTTAACACCATGCATGAAATTGTCTTGACTTGTTTCACACCTGCAGCCTTCCTTACTTCCCGGGAAGGGGATATACTGTAAGTTGAATATGAAAATAAAATGTCCTAACCTTGACCGACTGTAAAATCAAGCAACCCATTTACAAGGAAACTATCTCGTGTATGGAAGCTGTAAAATTTAGAGTGACGAATGAGAACTCAATATGGAATTATAACACTGTAACGCTGTTTCCGTGCGGAGAATCCTGTTAAAGATCAGGGCAATTAAGAGACTCCTGCAATCTGCTTTAAGCGGAATATTTTTTCATAGAAATACATAGCATGCCACAGCTGAAAACAAAAGCAGAACTCGAATGGACACAAATTATAGCGAAACCTNTGCAATCTGCTTTAAGCGGAATATTTTTTCATAGAAATACATAGCATGCCACAGCTGAAAACAAAAGCAGAACTCGCAAATTATAGCGAAACCTTACAAGTCATGCCACGAGGTGGCAGTGACTAGATTACACACGATATTTTCCCGAATGCTGTCGTGTTGTCTTTCCTGTGCTGGGTGCAATGTATAGCGGCAGTAAAATCAAAACATGCGGCGATGTCAAACGCAAATGTGGCAACTGCCGGCAAGAGAAGCACTCCGCTTGAAGGCAAACACGCCAATTACCAAGACAAATGTAAACAATGAAGCAATTTTCTTGCAGGAAGAAAAAACGCAACAACCACAAACTGTGCACGATGTGCACTAGAAATCTGAATTTCCCTAGCATCACTGGTTGGCTTACTAAGCACTCGAGAAAAAGTGAGAACATTCTATTAAAAAAGATCAATCAATGGAATTTCATTTTACCTGCGCATTAATTATACCAAAAGACCGTACACTGTTTTTTTGCATGTTTGAAAAAAAAAATATTTCATCAAGTTCTGAGAATTTTAAGCAAACAAATTTCAAAATGACGTTTATAATATCACTTTAAAATACAAAATTTTACTACCATGAAAACACTTGTATGCATTTAGTAACGTTTTTAGCTTTCAAACCTTAAAGATATCAGCCACCGTTTGTTAACGCATGTTCCACAGTCAAACCTAATCTCTACTCGGGTATGTCTGTTCGCGATTTCTTCGCACTTTTTGAATCAAACCTTTGAAAAATCACCCCATGTATGACGTGTCCGGATGCTTCTAGAATATGTCATATATCACAAGAGTTTTATACTTTTATTAAAATAAAAGTATTTTATTTTTGGTTAAATTGAACTTTAATTTATATTACCACTAGCGAACCGGCCCGGCTTCGCCCGGGTACAATTGAATTTTACAGTGACACACTAATAAATAAATTGGGAAAAGACAATTCATTTATGTGAAAACAGAATTATAAAATTATACTATGTTGGCCTAGGCTTTTAACTGACTACGGCAACCCAAAAGTAAGGGAATATTTTTTACCCGATAGCCAAGACGCAGGATATTGTTTTTTGAGTGTATCTGTGCAAATATCGCGTAGTTACTACATTTCCGCTTTCCAGCGTCGATGTATGAAAATCAAAAGGCGAGTTTTATCAAGTTGTAACTTTAAAGCAAAGTGTACCAAGGTACTACTTTTTGCGCTTGGCTGAGGGATCTTAATCGATCACCAAAGTTAAGCAAAGTTCCCAGCGGCACACATTTGGATGGGTAACCGTTTAGTGGTCCTTGGGCGACCTGATAAACTCTGACACCAGAGGAAAAAAATATTTCGGTCACGTTCCCAGCCGTTGCATAATTACGTTTTGTTGTTATTCCTCAGGAACCGTACAATTTTCCGGGATAAAAAGTATAACATGTCCTATTACAGGACCTAAAGTACCTACATACCAAATTTCATTCAAATCCGTCCAGCCGTTATGGAGCTGAGTGGTAACAAACATACACACCCACATACACAGACTTTCACATTTATAATATTATAATAGGATAGGATAGGATAGGATTTAAAAATCAAAATATTGAATTTATAAATAACATATTAATAAAACAGGGGGGAAATACGTGTGTTCATAATGTCTAAAGGCTGTGCACGGTAAATTGAGCACTTTTGAAATCAACCTCTGAAAAATGTCACTGCCCCTACCTGCATATATTTTATCGGGCACACTGAGTGTCGCTCCCAGTAAAGTTGGCGACGACGGAAAGAATGCAGTTGCCCTTGACCTACGCACGAATAACGCGATCAGGCCCATGGTACCGTTAATTGTACATACGGTAGGGTGGAAGAATACACAATGTGCATATAAATAGATCTGAAGCAGAGTTTTCAAAAGTGCTCATTTCACCGTGAGCAGTCTATAGTAAGAAATAGTCCTTATGCAAACTATTAATACACTGAGTGCGCACATATGCGGTGCATTGTCCCTTTAGTGTAATTTTCTAGACTTAGTTACGCTTTGTTTGCACAAGGCTGAGGAATTTCCTGAAAGTAGAACTTTAGCAGGGCTTCACAAAAGTTGGAAGTAACAGTGAATGTACTATATGTCTAAATAGTAGGAAAAGGACAGAGCTGGCGCAATTAACTCCTCGCTGGAGACGAGAGGACGAGCTGCGGCCAAATCGAATTTCCCTTGTTTCCCTTTGAATTCCCCTTCCCCCCACCTAAACCGCTTAAAATCAATATAATTTCCCTCAAAATGTCCTGAATTTCTCTCAAAACTGGCAAAATTTCACGCAAAAAAAAGTGCTTTGCACAATGTGACTGGCACTTACACAAGATGGAGGATTGCGGCAAAACTTGTGCAACAGTCAGCCACATTGTGCAATCATTTAAAACCAACTCATTCTCTGTGATTCCATGCCAGCTCCATCCATCTTGTCTGAAGAATGTTCGAGTTCAGTGCTATGTCATGCAACTTCATTCTCCACCTTGTTATAAGCATATATTCTGCTATATATGCCAAGTACGCATATCATAAGGACGCCTATACCAATCACACACATTTATATGCTAATTGTATATACTGTCTAAGATATAGTTACCAAATACATAACATAGGCAACACCCCCGACGACGAACATGGTGGCTTGGTCAAATATACCTTAAGCTCTATTATAAACATAGTTGGCTGTAATTTCCGAATTGTTTAAGATATAGCCACCAAACTCGTAATATAGACATCATCACCGACGACGAACATAGCTGCAGGGCAAGTACGCCCTAAGTTCTCTAAAAAGCATAGTTAGCTATAATTTCAGAACTGTTTAAGATATAGTCGTCAAATTCATAACATAGGAATCACCCCTGATGACGAATAGGGCAGTAGAGTTTATTATGCATTTAGCCCTCGTATAAGCATAGTTGGCCGACATTTACCATCCACCGAAGCATTGTTAGCTGACAATTTCACATCCACCGAAGCTATAGTCACCAAATCATAGCATAGGCATCACCTCCGACGAAGAACAGGATGGTAGGGTCAAGTACACCCTAAGCCCACTTATAAGAATAGTTAGCCGCCATTTCCAAACTGTTTAAGTTATAGCCATTGAATTCATATCATAAGCATCACTCCAGACGACTAAAAGGACCGCAGGGTCAAGCATGCCTTAAGCCCTCTTATAAACATAGTTGGCTGTCATTTCCGAAGCGTTTAAGATACAGCCACCAAATTCATAACACATGCATTACCCCCGACGAAGAACAGGTTCGCAGGTCAGGCCCACTTATAATAGTTGGTCACTATTTCCAAACTGTTTAATATACAGCCACCAAATATTACAGGCATCACTTTCGACTGCAATCAAGGAGATAATGACAAGTAGACCTTAAGTCCTTGACATGATGTCGGGTTTGAATAATAGTAGTGACATCACCTCTGCGCCGTTCTTTGTGCACAGTTTTGGTGGGAAACTTTCACCAGAGACGTCT
>NQII01005937.1:2585-25064 GCA_002778355.1 Clitarchus hookeri
GGCCATCTTGGCGGCCAGCAACACCTTGGCATCGGCCTAGAGATTATCTTCGGGGGCGGCCATCTTGGCGGCCAGCGTGGGTGTCACCCTAGGAATTCTAAACTTCCCCTTTGGGGGCGGCCATCTTGGCAGCCAGCGATACCTTGGCATCGGCCTAGGGATTCTCTTCGGGGTTGGCCATCTTGGCAGCCATCATCGTCTTCGGGAGTCAAAACCACCTTGGCGTTGGCTTAGGGTGGCCATCTTGGCAGCCAGCGACGTCTTCGGCTAAACTTCCTCTTCGCAGCGGCCATATTGGCAGCCAGCATCGTCTTTGGGAGTCGCAACCACCTTGGCGTTGGCTTAGGGCGGCCATATTGGCAGCCAGCAACATCTTCGGCTTAACTTCCTCTTCGCGGCGGCCATCTTGGCAGCCAGCATCGTCTTCCACAACCAACATGGCATCGGTTTAGGGATTCTCTCCCATGGCTGACACCTTGGCATCGGCCTAGGGATTCGAAAATGGCCGCCAGGGAACGTTCGGGAACAAATAATTTTTTGGATCTTTTGAAAAGTTGAGACTTTTAAAAAAAATTGAAACTTTTGAAAAGTTGAAACTTTTCATAAGTTCTTTTTAAAAACTAATTTTTAAAATTAATTTCATGAAAAAATTATTTTTGAAAATTTAATTTTTTTTAAATAAATGTTTGCAATTTTTGCACATTTTTTGCACATTTTGGCACTGGCTGCCAAGATGGCCGCCTCCTGTTGACACTGGCTGCCAAGATGGCCACCCCCCATGTGGAATGCAAACGCATGAAATTTGTCATTTTCTTACCAAGCTTCTCAAGGTCGACTCCCGCCTCCTCCCTGTCATGACGCTGTCTTCGAAGCCTCTTTTTATAACTTCTAGCGTAAACGGATACATGGTGTTTCTGAATAAATATCTAGAATAATTTAACTAACGGAAAGTTGCAGAAATCATGAAGAGTAACAGTCCATTGATTTCACCAACCTCACATAAAGACAAAAGATGAATTCACGAAACGTGAACGTATTGAAAAAAAAAAACAAATTTACAAAATTCTGCTTCCAGAAAGAAACCAGTGGATTCAAACAAAATTTTATTCCGTGATGGAATAGACAAACTAAAGAAGTGATTTCTATGTCACAATAGCATGACAATATTGTACCCACATGCGACATAGAAGAGGCACGCCTTAAGTATATAGCAGAAGTGGCTCGTGCCCGGGGGCTGATACCGGACACACTTCGTTCACGAGCGATATAGCGTTATTCAGCATCGAATTTTAACGNCACGCCTTAAGTATATAGCAGAAGTGGCTCGTGCCCGGGGGCTGATGCCGGACACACTTCGTTCACGAGCGATATAGCGTTATTGAGCATCGAATTTTAACGACGTCACGCTTCTTTCAACTGATTTTCTCCTATATTCACGACATAAACAGTCAACATGGCCGACACACTAGTCAAATACACTAAACACCGTATCTAGTCGATCTGTTTAAATGAAAATGTTGGGGTCTCTTAAATGTATTTCTGTGCTAAATTACATCTAATGCTAGTGTGGATAAATTAGCACTCTTATAATATCTCAAATTAGTAATAATTATANTCTGTGCTAAATTACATCTAATGCTAGTGTGGATAAATTAGCACTCTTATAATATCTCAAATTAGTAATAATTATATAATAAATATAACTTTAGAAGAACGTGACATTGTGGCATTAGTATACAGAGTATTCATTCATTTTCCACTTGCACCCTAACTGTCTTTCAGCAAAATAAAACAGCACGCAGTCACAGACGTTGTGTTTGCCATCCAAATAAAACATTCCGTTACTCCATAGTTTTCATTTATAGGCATATGTCTTTTAAACGATTATTAGTACATTATGAAAAATTCATATTCCTTAAAGTTTGTTATCCACTTTGCATCTACTTTTTCAAGTATTAATGCTGATTGATAACTAAATCTACTGCATGTCGTTCAAATATAATTTTCTGTATGTTAGCAAGTCTTCACATGCTGAAATAAACATGTCCGTTTACAGAAAACATAATACGTTGACATTTCTAATGCCGTGTTATTTAACTCCTGACTGAAAGCAGATTTTAACCGTTTTTACAAACAGTGTGAAATTCTAGTTTTCCAAAACAAAAGCATTGCAGTGAAACAATAATTTATGAAAATACTCACAAAAAGTATACGGGCGAGAATAATATTAATTTGAATTGCTATTGTGCAATCAGTCTGTTTAAGATAATGTTTGAAGTGCTAACCCAAATGACGTTATCTACGGCAGCTATACTCAAAGTGTGTTCCGCGGAGCCCTGGGGCTCCGCGAAGCCTTTCTGGGGGGTCCACGAAAATAGGTACTGATCATAATTAATAAAATACTAAAGGGGTACTATAAGGCTTCAGAGGAAAAATCCGTCAAAAGTTTAATATTACGTATCTACAAAAAGTTAAGACGCGAACTGAACGAGCGACGCGAGCCGCGTCGCGTGACTCACCGCGTCCGTGTTTTGTTTGCAGCCAGCGTCAGACGACAGCAGTCATCTCGTGTGTGACATGCGCTCAGTTCAATCGTGTTTATTGTTATTAGTGGTTTTGAAATCCTATGATAATATTCGTCATAATATTGTACCTACAATTCAATTATTAATAACGAAGAATGGAGCGCTGGCTTAAAGGCCTTAAAGTTGGTGCAACAAAATATTTCACCGATAGTTCAAAAGTTGTTCTCCCAGAGAATGTGGCAACTTCCCATCAAGACAGTATTGCGACGACGTCAAGCTCTACTACAGTTTCAGGTAATACGAGTAAAATATGTAACGACACATTAAAGGCGAAAAAAAGAAAATATGATGAATCATACATCAATCTCGGATTTGTTGATTCTAACGGTTCACCTCTCTGTATCAATACATCATTTGACGAAGGATTATCAAGATTAGTACCTGCCAAGATGCGCCGACATTTAGAAACTGTACACCCCGAATTTCAAGACAAGACTGAAAACTTTTTTATGCNAAGATGCGCCGACATTTAGAAACTGTACACCCCGAATTTCAAGACAAGACTGAAAACTTTTTTATGCGTAAAAAAAAACAATTATTGAAGAGTCAAAAAACCATGATGCATGCGACCCAAACTGTGAATGAAAAGGCCACAGATGCATCGTATTTAGTTAGCTATCGCATTGCAAAGGCAGGTGAAGCGCACACTATCGCTGAGAATTTAATAAAACCATGTGTGTTAGATATAACAAAATGTATGCTCGACGATAAATCTGCAAAGCATCTTTCTACAGTGCCGCTTTCAAACGATACCGTTTCGCGCCGAATTCATGATCTGGCAAGCTACGTCAAACAAGAACTAATTGCACGCTTACAAGGAAAACCATTCGCCTTGCAAATGGATGAGTCGACTGATGTTGCTGGTCTGGCCATCTTGCTGGTTATTATGCGATATCTATATAAATTTTCTTTTAAAGAAGACATGCTCATGTGCTCACCACTGCCTACTGACACTACCGGAGAAGACATTTTTAATAAACTTAATATATTTTTTTGAAGAAAACCATCTTAATTGGAATGATTGCATTGACATTTGTACTGATGGCGCCAAGGCAATGACCGGTAAAACAGCAGGAGCTGTATCTCGAATAAAAAGTAAAGCGCCTAATTGTAGTTCCAGCCATTGTATTCTCCACAGACAGGCACTCGCGATTAGGCAAATGCCCCCAAATATAAAATTGGTTCTGGATGAAGCGGTAAAAATAATAAATTTCATCAAATCACGTCCACTGCAATCCCGATTGTTTTCATTGTTGTGTGAAGATTATGGTAGCCAACATAAAACACTTCTGTTTCATACAGAAGTGAGGTGGCTATCTCGGGGTAAAACTTTAACAAGGCTATTTGAACTCAAAGCAGAGTTACAAATATTTTTACAGATAAATCATTTAATTTGAAAGACCGTTTGTATGATAGAATTTGGCTGTTCAGACTAGCTTTTATGGCAGATATATTTCAAAAGTTGAACGAATTAAATTTGTCATTACAAGGTAAATAGACAACAGTTTTCAACGTTAGTAACAAAATAACTGCATTCAAAAGAAAATTGGAATTTTGGATTATTTGTGTTAGTAAGAGAGTGATATAAACCTTTTCATTGCTCATTGAGTTCGTTATAGACTCTGAAATCTTGCAAGATGATTTGTTTGAAGAATAATTCCAATATCTCAACTCCGTACGCGCATCTTTTGAGACGTATTTTCCCGAAGAACAGAATACAAAAATTAAAATGAATTCATGGATTCAAAATCCTTTTGTATCCAACTTGCAAAAGCCTGAAAGTATTTCAAACGAGATTTATGAATCATTTTTGGAAATGACATCAGACACAAGTATGGAATCACTATTCAAAACAATGCCTCTGAATGATTTTTGGTGCAGAATTCGTGATGGGAATCCAATTCTTGCCTCAAAAGCCCTGACTGTTCTTCTCCCGTTCCCAACTACATACTTATGCGAGGCAGGATTTTCAACCTATGCAGCTACAAAAACAAAATACCGCAATAGACTGAATGCCGAACCTGACATGAGACTTCAACTCTCTTCTATCGAGCCTGACATCAAAGAATTGATGAAAAATAAAAAACAATTTCATACCTCCCATTCATTATTTCAATGATTATTAACATAATTTGATTATTAATAAAGAATTACAAATAAATCGGTGTTTTGATTATTCTACGNCATGACAAATAAAAAACAATTTCATACCTCCCATTAATTATTTCAATGATTATTAACATAATTTGATTATTAATAAAGAATTACAAATAAATCGGTGTTTGATTATTCTAGGGTTCCGTCAAATACTCCGCTTCCCAAAAGGGTTCCGTAGCCAAAAAAGTTTGAGAACCGCTGGTCTACGGAATAACAAATTACTTTAAAAGCATTGAGTTAAATTACAATAAGTGTAGTTTATAATATATAAAATATTTTGCAAAGTGAATTATGGTTGTGTGCTTTTTAACATTGTGTACAATTTGTGTATTTGCATTTGTGGACGATATTTTTGTACGTATTTATAATGAATGATCTCATTACAACTTAACAGCCAAATAAAAAAAACCATTATGCGTTATCTACATTCCTTACGCTTATATTACTGAAGGAAGAGAGTCTCTTGCACATATAAAAAAGAGACTGCAAAATGGAAAAAAAAGGAAATGTCGGAACTCTTTTTTTTTTCTTTTTTTTTTTTTTGCAAACGTTAGAAATTCACATGACTTTCCCTGTTCCTTTTTCTTTTTTCGTAGACACGCGACAGTTCACGCGTATTTGTAGTTGACGGGCTATTTCCGCTTCCATCACTGTGTTTAGCCACTAAGGTTAATGTAACGTATGTGCGACGAACGAAACAGACAACTGACAGTGGAGAGCGATTGGTGGCACATGGAGCCACAGGATTTCTTCAACGTACCACTGTGCATTCAGTGGCCTTAGCATCACTGCTAGTGCCCAACATCTATGGCATTCGATGGCTCACCGAGCCATATCGCCATTAGTAGGGAACGTATGCCACTGTCAATTGAGTCAGGGATGTAGCGTTCATTTACGGTCCTCCAAAATCTGATGTTAATATGTTCCTAAAAAAGCGATATTTGTTGCTAACGAGAGTATGTAACGATTACATAAAAATAAAAGCGATGACGTTACTGTGTTAAATGTAAATGTCTCAGCGTATCACAGCCGTAGAAAGCACCTTCCATTTCTCTCAACACAACTGACAGTTAAGTTGCACCGCTCACGCCACGGGTCCAATACCATTGTGTCACATGGATAGTAACGAAGTTCTCTACCAGGAACTGACGAGACACATTAACGGCGTATTCACAATAACACAGGTTGTGTAGAGTATTTGCTTACACATAAGGCTAGCATTTGGGCAATGATATGAGATTTGTGATACAAAGCTCCGCTAAACACCACGTCAGTCACCATTTCTAGGAATGCTGTGCTTTACTAGGATCTGCGCGTAGCTGCTGGTTGTGATGCCAGGTTACGGCTCAAAGGGTCCTCAGTTACAATATTAGCTCAGCATGATTTTTTTAAAACTCATTCATATCAGTTAATGGGCGATAGCTCAAGATTATCTAACCAATAGAGAATTGAGTAAATACAAAAATATAATATCTTATACTGAATAGGCTCAATATTCTTTAACTATCCCCATCTTAGTTACGAAGCATTACATAATATAATTTGATTCGTAACAATGCGTGGGCTGAGCGCTTTTAAGTAGGATTCTGTTTTAGTTAATAAGCTATCTACCGGCTTAAATCTAAAGCTATAAAAGGCATCAATGTGTTCGTATCCAACGTTCCTTCCTATACAACTTTGGTAGATAGTTTTTTGGCAATGCACTGCAAAATGTTTTATTGGCGAAGGCTGATGGCAACAACAAGAAATTGCAGGATTTCTAGCTGACGTGTCTGAGTTGACAACTTGATGGTGAGAATTCTTATGTGCAATTTTCATTTGCATTTCATTCAAACGTTATACTTTTAATTACAATACGTGTGTGGTTGAGACTTTTTCTTTCTACGCGTGCATTATATCGGAAAATTTAACTTTTGTGACATAATGTGATTATTCTATGACTTTTCTCTGCTCTCAAGACCTCATTGTTAAGAGCCGTCTGAATCTCTCAACTCAATTCTATCACTTCTGGGTAAGAAATTATCGCTTATTTGCTTTGTTATTCTATTTCGAAATTGTTTAATTTCCAATTCTAAATCAAGAGCCCACGGCAACCAGGAAAGCTTTCAACTGTATGCCACCACAAGACGCTCAGACACTGCCTTCAACTGTTTGCTGCCACAAGACGCTCAGATACTGCCTTCTGCCCTGATAAATCCCTTTCTACCGGTAGTAGGGAAGGGCGCTTTGCTTTCTTGTACGCAGATCCCTTCAGCATGAAAGATGCATTTCTGCCACTTCACGTGTTTGAAGCATGTATCTGGGCGTAACTCGGAAAATCTTTATTTCAAGCTTGAATCGGTCAACTCCAAAGTTAATATAATTGCCATGGGAGAAAAGGGTTCTGACAAAAAAAAATCTTTGCTACCACTTGAATAAACACAAACACCCATCTTGATAAGAATTTTAGTTCCTACAGTAACTAGCAACAGGCGACAACTGTGAAAATAAATTTTATTTTGGCAGCAATTATTTCAACTAATATGCGAAAATACAAATCTAATTGCTTTTACGCAAGTGATACAAAATTAACCTATATTTTATAGATAAAACTACTTTTTTTTAATAAACGCAAAAGAAATTGTATATAATCTTTAAAAATGTAAGCATTAAAATAGCGTTTTAATTTTCAAAATATCTGGTCAGATAATTACCATATAAGGATGTTGGAGTGTTTCTTGAAATACGTGTTGCTTTATCCCATTTTTGTTTTTAACAAATAACTGGAGTGAGTAAGTGAAGAGATTTGGGTGGCTCTTAACATCGTACTCTTGAGAGCCGATGAAGATGAAGCGAGGTGAGCATGGAGTAGCACCGGAATGAAGGGGCGAAAAAAACGGGAGATCCCC
Source organism: Clitarchus hookeri (assembly GCA_002778355.1). Taxonomy (NCBI): domain Eukaryota; kingdom Metazoa; phylum Arthropoda; class Insecta; order Phasmatodea; family Phasmatidae; genus Clitarchus; species Clitarchus hookeri. Next base: position 10,216 of record NQII01005937.1, read on the forward strand.
GAGAAAACCCGCCAACCAGCGGCATCGTCCGGCATGATTCCCACATGAGAAAATCTGGGAGCGACCTTGCTGGGAATGTAACCCGGTTCTCCTAGGTGGGAAGCGAGTACACCACAGGGTAGGTGGGAAGCGAGTAAACCACAGGGTAGGTGGGGAGCGAGTACATCACAGGGTAGGTGGGGAGCTAGTACAGCACAGGGTAGGTCGGAAGCGAGTACACCACGTTGTAGGTGGGAAGCGAGTACACAACGGGGTAGGTGGGGAGCGAGTACACCACAGGGTAGGTGGGAAGCGAGTAAACCACAGGGTAGGTGGGGAGCGAGTACATCACAGGGTAGGTGGGGAGCTAGTACAGCACAGGGTAGGTCGGAAGCGAGTACACCACGTTGTAGGTGGGAAGCGAGTACACAACGGGGTAGGTGGGGAGCGAGTACACCACAGGGTAGGTGGGAAGCGAGTAAACCACAGGGTAGGTGGGGAGCGAGTACATCACAGGGTAGGTGGGGAGCTACTACAGCACAGGGTAGGTCGGAAGCGAGTACATCACGTTGTAGGTGGGAAGCGAGTATACCACGGGGTAGGTGGGGAGCGAGTACACCACAGGGTAGGTGGGAAGCGAGTTAACCACAGGGTAGGTGGGGAGCGAGTACACCACAGGGTAGGTGGGGAGCGAGTACACCACAGGGTAGGTGGGGAGCGAGTACACCACAGGGTAGGTGGGAAGCGAGTAAACCACAGGGTAGGTGGGGAGCGAGTACATCACGGGGTAGGTGGGGAGCGAGTACAGCACAGGGTAGGTCGGAAGCGAGTACATCACGTTGTAGGTGGGAAGCGAGTATACCACGGGGTAGGTGGGGAGCGAGTACACCACAGGGTAGGTCGGAAGCGAGTACATCATGTTGTAGGTGGGAAGCGAGTACACCACGGGGTAGGTGGGGAGCGAGTACACCACAGGGTAGGTGGGAAGCGAGTAAACCACAGGGTAGGTGGGGAGCGAGTACATCACGGGGTAGGTGGGGAGCGAGTACAGCACAGGGTAGGTCGGAAGCGAGTACATCACGTTGTAGGTGGGAAGCGAGTATACCACGGGGTAGGTGGGGAGCGAGTACACCACAGGGTAGGTCGGAAGCGAGTACATCACGTTGTAGGTGGGAAGCGAGTATACCACGGGGTAGGTGGGGAGCGAGTACACCACAGGGTAGGTCGGAAGCGAGTACATCATGTTGTAGGTGGGAAGCGAGTATACCACGGGGTAGGTGGGGAGCGAGTACACCACAGGGTAGGTCGGAAGCGAGTACATCACGTTGTAGGTGGGAAGCGAGTATACCACGGGGTAGGTGGGGAGCGAGTACAGCACAGGGTAGGTCGGAAGCGAGTACATCATGTTGTAGGTGGGAAGCGAGTATACCACGGGGTAGGTGGGGAGCGAGTACACCACAGGGTAGGTGGGAAGCGAGTTAACCACAGGGTAGGTGGGAAGCGAGTACACCACAGGGTAGGTGAGAAGAGAGTACACCACAGGGTAGGTGGGGAGCGAGTACACCACAGGGTAGGTGGGGAGCGAGTACACCAAAGGGCAGGTGGGGAGCGAATTCGGGCGTAAATTCTGGCGCAAATTCTCCGGTTTTGAAGTTTGGTGAGGATTTCAATTTTTTTTAATAACAACCGAAACAGTTTATGTACATACAGCCAAACAAAGCTTTCGTTCCGTCAACTAAATCTTAAGGTTTGGAACGACCAAATAGGAATATCTAAATAATTTTGATTCGACAACAAAGTATCCCATTGCATTAAAAAAAGCAATTTGGTTTTCCAAAAAAAAAAATGGTTTCGTTCAACAAAACCTTTTTCTCAGTGTAATAATCAGCCAAGCAACAAGACACGCACCTTTCTAACTATTCTCTATCATAAAGATAATCTTCTGTCCCTTAAATTCCCGTATTTTCGCACGTGGGAATAGTGACGGAATATGCGGCTGGCTGGCGAGTTTTCCCACCCCTTGCATCCCGAAGCTACTCCATATCCACCTAGTTTCACCCTCATTGGCTCTGAAGACTTCGTTGTTACGAGCAGCCCAACCCTCTTCGCTCAACTCCACACACTGTCTCCTATCACACACGCCTTGTGCATACTAAACTTTTTCGAGAATAATGTGAAACCCCCGTAGTGTTATTCCACTCAGGTGGAAGGGGTTGTTAGAGTTTGATTTATAAACCCCTGCTAGGACCGAGTCCGTCGTGATTAGGCTCCTTTCCCGCCTACAGTAAACATGGCTTGAAAGCTAAGTATTATCCTACCCTTCAGGTCGTCATGTGTAGTGAGCCTTAAGCTCTGGTTGAGCATGTTAAGCTCGCTGTGGTGCTAGTATGTCATGGGTGTTAGATAACTGGTCAGCTGTGGAGCGAAAAATCCATGGAGATAGATCAACGTAAACCTCATGCTCAGGTTTGACCGACAATTTGTCTTGTGTAAGACAGTTTTATGCTCCGATGGAACGGAAACACGAAAACGTATAATACTTGTGCTCAGTGCAGAGTTGGTTTGTACCTGTGATATATATANTCCGATGGAACGGAAACACGAAAACGTATAATACTTGTGCTCAGTGCAGAGTTGGTTTGTACCTGTGATATATATACACACATTACTCCGCTGGAGAGTGCTGAAGTCTAGTGGCAAAGACATGAAACGCATTAAAAGGAAGCNATATATATACACACATTACTCCGCTGGAGAGTGCTGAAGTCTAGTGGCAAAGACATGAAACGCATTAAAAGGAAGCCATTAGTGTTCTGAGAGCATCCGAGCTTTGCTGTAAAAGCTATTTGTTTTATCGAAGTTTTTGTGGTTTTACGCATGTCTGATGTAAATTAAGTAATTCTTACAATTTATATATCTAAATAAGTAGCAATATTATAATATTACTAATAGAGCATGTTTTAAACTTTAAAAGAACGCGCCATAAGCTGTAGTAGATTGCGTAGTTTATACTCTGGGCTGCATGTTGTGTAATGGCGTTCAGAGTGCAAAGTGGCCAGCCACCTGGCCATTTGGCCCGACCATAAGACCACTTTACACGACCGTATGGTCACTTTGCCGGAACTATGTAGTTGGTGTTATTTACATAAAACTAAATAATAATAATAAAGCAATGTACCACTCGCGCATTGTTTTTCTGTCTGCACTGTGCAAAGTGTGGGGATTGTTTTCTTTGACACTGCACTAGTTGGTGCGAGAGGCTAGGCAGCCTGCCGAGAACGGCTCACATATCACAAACAGGCGCAGCTGGCTCAGAGTGTTANGTTGGTGCGAGAGGCTAGGCAGCCTGCCGAGAACGGCTCACATATCACAAACAGGCGCAGCTGGCTCAGAGTGTTACCTGGCGATTTGATTTCGTGCAGATAAAAGAACAAAGAGGAGAAAAAGTATCACAGCATTAAGAAATCAGTGCCTCAATGCTCGCACTACTTCNGTGCAGATAAAAGAACAAAGAGGAGAAAAAGTATCACAGCATTAAGAAATCAGTGCCTCAATGCTCGCACTACTTCAGTTCAATAGACAGTTGGGTATCTGGCGGCGAACCTCCGGCCCACTTCTCGACACAACGCCGTCTTTCCTTCGTGCTTAGTCCCTGGACTTTACATTAACAAGAGGAAACTAACTGTGTCTAGCCTTACAGCAACAACACAACAATCACGGTGCATCTCGCGACAAGTGCTTTCAGCAACTTCTTCAGTTACGTCTGCTGTCAACAGTTAGACCAGTCATTAGCCACTTTACCCGACGTCTGTGGAGAAAGTCGCCATGTGGTAGACAACATTTGAAAATTCAATAAAAAATAATAATTTGCAATACATAAAGAACATAAAAAATTTTTGTTAGTACAACAACTATATTGTATCATGGGATATTTCCAATTTCTGTTTTATTTAAAATAGAAGATTTACAGAAAGTTTTACCTTCGCATGGCCACTTTACCACGCTTTCCCATACATATACATATATATATCTATATAACATTGTAGAAGAAAATCTAAGTTTTGTGACATTTTTATTCGCTTGTACTTATATATATATATATATATATATATATAGCTTACTATAAATTTAATGAAAACAGATAAAAGAAAAGAAAACCGGATTGAACTTAATATTGTGACTTACCTTTTACATAGAGTGATAAAGATTTCTTGGCAGGGGGTTTAAAATCATATTTTGCATAATTTTAGCCATATTGCTCTCAATTGCTCCCAATGATGCCGATAAATACTTTTTCTGCCTTATCCGGGACCTCATCACAGAAAACCTCGTACAATAAGCTAGCGTGCAATTCACTGCATTACGGAGGTTGGATTCCGAGCATTCACTTCGGATTTAAGCAGTATAATGTTTAGAATGATCGGATTTACTAACCTAAAACATTTGCAGGTCTGTAATTATGAAAATAAGTGACTGAGCCACTTAAATCATGTACTTGTGTGAAGAATTTTGTGAAAATTGGTTGTTTGGTCCTGAGATATGCCATAATAGCCTTATTTTCTTATTCGTTGCTATTGTACAAATAAAAATATATGTATATTTTATATATGATGCTTTTAATTTATAATGTCTACATACGAAATTTGGTTGACTTTTGTAAACTCTTTAATATATGTTGCAAACTAACCTAAATTATTTATGACGCCGCAATTTTGAACATCATTGTTTGACCCATTTAAATCATTAAAATTAACATATAATTTTGTAGCAATTATGGTGTGCAAAATTTGGTACAAATTAGTCNAATTCACTGCATTACGGAGGTTGGATTCCGAGCATTCACTTCGGATTTAAGCAGTATAATGTTTAGAATGATCGGGTTTACTAACCTAAAACATTTGCAGGTCTGTAATTATGAAAATAAGTGACTGAGCCACTTAAATCATGTACTTGTGTGAAGAATTTTGTGAAAATTGGTTGTTTGGTCCTGAGATATGCCATAATAGCCTTATTTTCTTATTCGTTGCTATTGTACAAAAAAATATATATGTATATTTTATATATGATGCTTTTAATTTATAATGTCTACATACGAAATTTGGTTGACTTTTGTAAACTCTTTAATATATGTTGCAAACTAACCTAAATTATTTATGACGCCGCAATTTTGAACATCATTGTCTGACCCATTTAAATCATTAAAATTAACATATAATTTTGTAGCAATTATGGTGTGCAAAATTTGGTACAAATTAGTCNTGACCCATTTAAATCATTAAAATTAACATATAATTTTGTAGCAATTATGGTGTGCAAAATTTGGTACAAATTAGTCGAAATGCTCAGGGTAACATTAAATGGGAATCGCTTGATTGGTAGTCGAGATATGGCATAAAAACCTCCATAATTTTCATATTTCGATCTTTATAAATAGATGTCAAAAAAGTAATGAAGTAACATATTCGATGATTGTATGCTGCCAATATACAAAGTTAAGTTAAAATAGATAACATATCTTCGTAGATATAGCACACAAAACGAAAATGATTTTATAGCTGCAATTCTGAAAACAGTGTATGATACTTTAAAAATGCATATATTAATATGAGCCACCAGAGTACAACATCTTCGCCACATTTTGTAAGAATGTGTTGATTGTTTCCCAAGACGTGAAATATATTTTTTTTTTATCGGTGGGACCATCATAGAAAATGGCAGAGTAATGAGGCTCTGCATAGACAAATTTGATGTTTGTAATAGGCACTGCCGGCATACAAAGTAAAGTTGTAATTGTTTCGTTGATAAAATATACGGAGCTAAAATAGTTATATAGCCACCATTTTGGAAATAACTACCTGACCTACATAATGCAGACAATTTAACACCACCTGCAAACAAATAGTAATACATACTATTTGTTTGCCAAATTTGGTAGGAATCGGTTAATTGTTTCTTGAGATATGATATAATAACTTTATTTATTCGCATGGTGCTATCTTAATAAATGGCGGACACAATATGCTTAGTGTAGATACAGTTGATAGTTGTTATATCTACTACCAGCATATAATGATATGTTGGATATGATTATATGGTTACCACGATGCAGCATTTAAAGCTAAAATAACTAAATGTCCGCCATTTTCAAAATAAGTTCTAGGCATAATTAAAATATGACATTTTAAATCATCTACCGCAGTACTACTTGTTTGNCGCCATTTTCAAAATAAGTTCTAGGCATAATTAAAATATGACATTTTAAATCATCTACCGCAGTACTACTTGTTTGCTAAATTTGATAGGAATTGGTCAATAGTTTCCCGAGATGATATTTAAACTGAACTTATTCGCATAGCACTATATTATGGCGGACAAAATATGCTAAGTGTAGAAACAGTTGATAGATCAAATATCTACTCCCAGAATACAAANCACTATATTATGGCGGACAAAATATGCTAAGTGTAGAAACAGTTGATAGATCAAATATCTACTCCCAGAATACAAAGTTATTTTGGATTTGATTACATAATTTCGACGATATATCATTATAAGCTTAAATAGCTATATGACCGCCATTTTTAAAATAAGTGTCTTGCATTCTACAAAATATACCACTTAACATAATCTGCATCAGTACTATTTGTTTGTCAACTTTGATAGGAATCGGTAATTACATAATAACTTTATTTATTACTCTGGTGCTATCTTCTAAAATGATAAAAAATAATGGTTATGTTGGTATATATGATGATTCTAACATATATTTTCAGTATACGAAATTTCGACGAATTTGTTTAAGTGGTATGGCAGATATAACAAATAAACCTAAAAAATGTTATTACCACCATTTTGAAAGTAAGATCCTAATAAAGTTAAATCACTTACGTTTACCTCGCATATCATAGTATTACTTACCTGCCAAATTGGGCGAGTATTGGTTTAATAGTTTTACAGATGTAAAGAAAAATCTTTATTTATTCTTTTTGTGTTATTGGATTTATCTAGCATACGTTGGAATTGTTGTTCACTTACTTTATTCTCACCTACTATACTATTATTTAGGGCTACATTAAATTGCCTGTTTCAAGTAGATTAAATTGAACTAAAAAATTGCTTCATAGCCTACACATTGATAAGAATCTCTCGGGTGCCATTTTTACAATGTTTGCGTTTCGCGTTCTGTAATTTATTGTGTTGTAGATACTTTAAAATTTTTCGAAAACCAGGTTATATAAATCNTGTTTGCGTTTCGCGTTCTGTAATTTATTGTGTTGTAGATACTTTAAAATTTTTCGAAAACCAGGTTATATAAATTCGAAAACGAAAATAGCATAAAATTTTTATCTTACCCATTGAGAATTAATTAAATCCCTAAGAGGCGCAGAGTGACTACTTATGAGTAAATTATTTTTAGTTTTTAAATAAAATTAATTTTATTATAGTATATTACCTCTAGTAGAGTGCGTGGTAAATAAGCCTGACATAGGTAACATTGCTTAGAAGAAATGAATTATGGCAAAACCCGGCTTACAAGTCGTCCCTCGTGTAACGAGACAATTACGTTATATATTGTTATATTTTACCGTACTTATAATTAATTGTCATATCTTCTGGCAAATGTAATTACATAGCTATCTTGAAAAATGACCGTAACGCCATGTGTAAAAAATCGTTTTAAAAATTATGATTTTCTTAATGCATTAACAAATTATTGATATGTGTACGTTAGTTTAGTCAATGCAAGTAACGATTTTGTTAGAAATAAAAAAATTTGCATTCTGAAAAATATAATTTGTGTAATTCATTTAAGTAGAATACAATGTAAGTAGAATATAATGACAAAACTGCCATTCTGTTCCAATTCATAAATGTTTTACTGTTTGAAAATTAAAATATACNTAAGTAGAATATAATGACAAAACTGCCATTCTGTTCCAATTCATAAATGTTTTACTGTTTGAAAATTAAAATATACGACTAGTCTCAGTTATTAGGTATTGCCCTAAGTAGAGGCGGCATTTGTGTCTTAACGATGCAAGTAATTGTAAACTGTTATTTTTAATTGTGTAACTGTGAATTCGTTATTATATTTATGCTCTCTTGCAATCCCCGAAATCTTTAAAAGTTTAAATGTGTCAAAAACAGCAACTTTTTACAGAAATTGAAAATCTGTCAAAAGCAAATAATGGTAACATTCTGCAGGATTCCACTTAAAATCAATATAGCTTATATTACATGGAATGTTTTAAATTATAACATCAATGACTGCAATCCAGCAGTGAACCACGTCACATAATAGTAATTCCACGGTTAATTCAGAAAATCTGAAAATTTTATTTAGTTTTTTACTTTAGTCCACTTTTTATCACATAAACAATGATCCGACTGATAAGGAGTATTTAACTTTAAGAACTTGAGATATTTTATCTTCCTTCTTTCTTCCGGAATAGTATTATTTTCGTGGTAAAGTGACAAATAATGTCTTCTTTTTGTTTTAGGTATTTATATGAATTAATTTTAAAAAATCAGCGCGGGGGTATGTTCACAGCTTAAGTGTTAAGTAGATATAAATGATGGATAATAAACCAATGAAGTTCAATGCACTTGATCTGGCTGAATGCAACTTTTGGGAACGAGTGAGAGTGGGTGATTGTTGCGGCGCTGTACAACTGAAAGCTTCCACTCATATGGGAAGTTAAAGATGTGGAGATAGTGCAATAGTGGAATGCAGTTGTGGGAAGATGCGAGTGCCCCGTGAATACATACCGGCCAATGGAAACATCTCTCATATTTCTGACACGCGACAAGTCAAGGTGNGATGCGAGTGCCCCGTGAATACATACCGGCCAATGGAAACATCTCTCATATTTCTGACACGCGACAAGTCAAGGTCACCTCACCCCTCCCCGGAGACCACTCAGCTCACAATGGTGGAAGATGAGTATATGCTGTTCACGGTCAAGTGAGCACTTTTGAGGCCCTTGTTACATTGTACTATAAACCATTTTTATCCTTCTAGCGCTTTTTTAAAATAAATATTGTCATGTAAGTAATAAACACAGTGTACATATTTCACCGGTCTCGAAAACTAACGTCTAAGGCTACAATTAAATATATTGACTGACAATTATTCCAAATGAGAGGGCTTCTCAAAGTGCTCACTTTACAATGAATAGCCTAGAGTCAGACTGCTACATCGCATTATAATAGAGGAGTTACTGAAGTGGAAAATATGTACGATATGACTTATATTTTACTAGCAATGTTAGCGACAAGGAATTTTATATATATTTAATGAAGTGTCACTGAATTAGTTAAAACTTTGTTTGCGACAGTTTGCTGAAACTCCATTTTAACAAGGCAGTCACAGTCAAACAAATTGTACGAAACATCACACTTTGCCCAAGCTAAAATTCCTGTGCATTTACGTGTCATTCTTACCTAGAAATTATAGATATCCAGTTATGCATACATTTTCTTTTGGCAAAGGTGGATTTCAAGACATACCTGCACCTAGTTTATTTCACATAGTGTTCACATTTGCTGCCCGGTCCTCAGAAACAGATTTTAGCAAGCCTTTACTTTCGTGTAGTGAACTTGTTAACAGGCGACATAAGAATACCATGTTGTATTTCTCATCTCACATGGTTAATTTATTTTTTAGTCCACTGAGTTGGTTTTCTGCGTTCATCTGTTTCTGTAAGTCTGTCATATGACTCCCGAACAACTCAAAAATAATGTGTGTTGACTAAATACCTGGGGAAGGTACTTAGTCAACACACACTGATTGTAAAATTTGCCAAATTATTTCTCGGAAATGGGCGGGTTTAGGGGAATGACACAAGATTCAGTTTTAGTTTACTTGAGTATGTTAGTTAATACTTTTTATTGTATGAAAATCAATTAATCTTCGGCATCATAGAATTTTCCACAGTATTAAGTTTCCGTCCCTTTTTTTTTACCAGGAATTAAAATGATAATGATGACATGCATTACACTAATCACAGATCTTTGTCCATTGAAACATTATTCCGAAACTCATGGTTCAACTATAAATACTCTATGTAAAATGTACACTTATCTCGTCTTCATGATACAAATTCAAGGATTCGTGCCGCTTTGTTCAGACAATATGTCGTATATGTTCTTTCGCTGGCGGTGTTTGTTCATGTAATCGCGAAACATGCTCTATATTTTAATAATCCTTTAATAAAATATTTTTCAAAATTTTATTTACAGAAATTTTAAAAATGAGTATTTAAAAAATGTAATCATTTAAACACAAAACATTTAACTCTCTAGTTACTCGTTTAACGCAAACAATTTTTACTCATGTATGTTTTGACATTTCACACAAAATACTTTTTCCTCTTATGTCATTTATTATAATAAAATATGAAAATGACATACGACGTTTACCTTTTATGTGAACTGATAAGCAGTGTTGGAGACCATCAAGCTTGTGGCCGTCGGCACAACATTCCGCATGCTTTTTAAAAGTTTTTTTCCCGAAGTTAATATTGAAATGTGTGCAGAGTAAGATGGTTTGGCCTACCTAGAAAATTCTCTCATTTCGTGACAGTTCATTAAAATTGTTGACTCTTGTTAATTTTCAGGGTTTGGCAGTTTTATGTTTTGAAATCGACAAACACGCAATTAATTTCCAGAATTTAATTTTTATTCAATAAAATTTAGCTGCTTCTCGATTTTAATTTACTCTTGTTCCCCCAATTCCCACTACAAGTCTAGTCGCGATTGTGTCATAAATATTGTGAACCTAGCTTTTACGTCCATGTTTTCTTATACCCGGAGTTATCCAGTTCCACGCCACTAAGAGACATCTGCTTTCTTCCACTCATTAGAACTGACTGTACCAAATAAAGAGTTAGTTTTTATTGTGTTCGTAATATAATTGTCCACATCTGAGATTTATTATTTTCACGTTTAACATATTTTCTAATTAAGAGATCGCACTATTTCTCCAGAAGTTCATTTCTCTCCTATGGACATTTATTTATTTCTNGTAAGAGACATCTGCTTTCTTCCACTCATTAGAACTGACTGTACCAAATAACGAGTTAGTTTTTATTGTGTTCGTAATATAATTGTCCACATCTGTGATTTATTATTTTCACGTTTAACATATTTTCTAATTAAGAGATCGCACTATTTCTCCAGAAGTTCATTTCTCTCCTATGGACATTTATTTATTTCTCATGTTTTAATGCTCTTTACAAATGAGAATTACACAGTAATGTTTTGTTATTCATGTTATACTTTTGTTCCACAGAACGCGGTTATATACTAAATTGATTGGCATCTTCTTCTGAATTTTTCGATATCTGCATCGGCAAACATACCGCACTTGTTAAATACGCCATAAACGTAGCATAATAAAACCACACAAGTCACAAAAATATCAGAAAATACCACACAATACCACATGTATACCACACATGCCACAAACGCTTGCGTACCACACGTAATACAAACACGCCTCATACACTACACATACACCAAACGTAATAAATATTTACCACACTTGCCACAAACATATCACAGATATACCACGTTCATCCACAGTCGTACTACTATGTACTGGGTATACAAAAGCCATTCAATGAACACATCTCAACCTTCAAAAGCGTCCATGATTTTATACTTATATTTCCTCGTTATCAATTACTCATAGTGTTGATACATATGAGTAACCAAGTGCTTATAGGCTTTTCTCGGTAGTGTGAGCACTTTTGAAAGCCGTCTCGTTTGNGTCGTTATCAATTACTCATAGAATGTTGATACATATGAGTAACCAAGTGCTTATAGGCTTTTCTCGGTAGTGTGAGCACTTTTGAAAGCCGTCTCGTTTGGAATAATAGTCAATAAATATATTTTATTTTAGCTTTAGACGTTAATTCCCGCTTGCGGTTGGATATATATTGTGTTTATTACATACATGGCAATATTTATTTAAAAGGGTGTGGTTAAAGGAGGTCCTCAAAAGTGCTCACTTATGAATATTCTGTAGATTATGACATTCGGAGTTGTTGAATTCAACAGTAAGTAGTTCATAGTATAAAAAATTAGAACGCATTGTTAAAAATATATTTATTTTTCACTTATCTAGAAAATCAGAATTTCGCATTTCTCAAATGAAGGCATTTCATTTGTAATATGTACTCATACTTTTCGATATAATCCTTTCAGTAGTATATATATGGCGACGTTGGGGCACGCATCATGCATCAGGAGGCAGGAGTTTACCGCCATCTTGGTAGGCGCGGCCCAGGGCCATGTCATTCGGCAACCTGAGATGGTCATGCTATCGACCAAATTGCCTGTTTCACTCCAAAAACTACTTTCTAAATTAATTATTTAGCTCAAAAATCACTTTTTTCCCCTCAAAATTTTTCTTTTTTCCCACCAATCTTCCTAAATTTCCGAAAATTTGTGAAAAAAGTGCTTACTCAATGTAGCTGACTGATTCCTCATTGTGTCTGAGGAATCCCAAACATCAGCCATAATCAGGAATCTGAGTAGCCAATAAAATAAGATTATATCAAAAATAATTTTTTAAATTTAAATTGAAATAAATGTTGTACAATAAAAATTTTTTAAGGCGTAAGTATTGAGTGTTTTATGACACCGGACTTGTATTTTCAAGGCGCATACGATCGTGATATATCGATATGTAACCCACTGTCAGGACCACCATACTGGATTTAAGAGGCATGAACCTACCCCGCCCCCGCTTCATTAATTTTCAAAACTCATTACCATCACCCCAACTTACCAAAACACCTCACCCGCACCTCAACCAATGTACAACATCGTCACTCCCTCCCTTTTCACCTAACAATCTCATAACCACCTAGCCATCACCCACCCCCTAATCATCCCCACCCCATTATCACCTCAACACCATAACCGGCCCCAACCACCCTTCCTTAGTACCAACCTTCCTCCTCAGCCATCACTTAGCTCAACATCCATCAGCTCCCACCACACACATCCCAACCCCCCTCATCCAGCTACACCCAACCCAATACCACTCACTCACCCTCACCCCTCTCTCAAACCCCATCAACCCTCACCTCTCCTTACTCAGTTTGCAAGCATAGTCCTTGCAGCAGAAACGACACCGATATGCCACTGAAAGTTCCGTAGATGATACACTAGCGGTCCCAGATGGTTCGGCTATCGTCACGTCGGAAGAAGCAGGAACCATGGATGAAGATGTTTTCGTGGGAAGAGATGAAATCGCCGTCCATCACTCCACCGACGGAGGCCGCAAGAACTCTCTGTTGCAGATCCGGCACCAAGGCATCGATTAGGCGTGCAGTTTAACTTTGCGTTACCTTACATGTTTACAGTAAGTATCATTCCGGTAGAAAAGTAACCTATACCGTAAGCCCAGATAATTAATGTGGAAGGCACATTCTCTTTTCCACCTGGTGATGAGTGTACGAGTGCAGCATTCATTCTCGCCGAAGGCATTGAAAATGTGGAGAGGAATAGGTACGAAACTATGTTACTGTTGTCAATAGAACATAAGTACTCTCGTGTTTGTTTTGAGTCCTTTGTAATCGAGTTCCGTTTTCAGAAATTTGTTAGCCAAGGGTGGTGAAGGGTGGTGGGGGTGGTTGATTTGAATTTGGGGTCATAAGAGTTTAGGAAAAGGAGGGGGGTTGAGGCGAATTGGGTGCGTTCATGAGCCTGGCTTTAAGAAATTGCAAATTATGAACGCATACGTCCATTAATATATTACCTGACTTGCGAAAATGTGGGAATACTATGATTTAAGATACAAACCCAACTGAAAAAAACGAGCTCTACGATTCATCCATTACCTTTGAATGTACTTAAAATGTAAACAATCATGAATTTACTTTGAATTTTTGTAAACAAAATTTCCTATTCGGAATATTTCTTGAGGTTATTGTGATTGAGTGTATGCAATAAACCAATAATACAATCGTTAAAATATAATGGAAATGTATGTATATGGTATGTATAATAAACAAAAACCAAATTAAATATTGATATGAGGAAATGTGCTATGATTGAATTTTATGACTGGGTGGCAAGGTGAGAAGGTTTATGACATTACATGATCCTCGAGTTGTAGAATTTTGTGAGCTAAGGTTGGTGAGGAGGGTGTGGGAGGTTGAGGGTTGGTGAGGGGATAGTGTGAGGGGGTTGAGGGTGGTTAGATGAGGTGACTGGTTAGTTTGTGAGGGGGTTGGAGAGGTTGGTGTTGATGGGTGAAGGGGTTGTTCGGGCGGGGGTTTTAAGAAGGGGAGGGGTGGATGTGGGAAGTGTAGAGTTGGTGAGTGTGATGAGTGGGGAGTGGGGATTGAAAGAGGTAACGAGGTTACGTGACGAAGGACGAGGAGGAAGTAGGTTAGAGTGGAGATGGGAGGTGATGTGTGTAATGGTGGTGAGGGGTGGTTAGGGTTGTGATGTTGATGAGGGGGTTTGAGGGGGGAGGGTACATGGTTATATATTGGTTGAGGTGCGGTTGAGGTGTGTTGGTAAGGTGGGGTGATGGTAATAGGTTTTGAATGTTAACGTTTGGAGGGTAGGGCATACCTCTTAAATCCAATATAATGGTTTTGACAGTGGGTTACATAATCGATATATCACGATCGTATGCGGCTTGAAAAGACGAGTCCGGTGATATATAACACTAAAAACTAATGCCTTTTAATGTTTTAATTATAAACATATATTTAAATTTAAATTTAAAAAAATTTAAATAGTTTTATTTTATCGGCTTCTAAGATTTCTCATTGTGGCTGTTGTTGGGGATACCTTAGCCAAAAAGAGGAATCAATCAGCCATATTGAGGAGCAAGCACTTTTTTC